>JAXCHB010000237.1:0-139404 GCA_036926305.1 Uropetala carovei
TTTCAAGTTCAGATATTATAATTTTCTTGGATTGCAGTGCATTTAGTAGAAGGATCTCATATTGGACATTTCGAAATTTTAGCGTCATCTTTTTTTAAATTTAAAAATATAATTTCCCGGCGACGAATTCAATACAATACAATTATAATCTCAACGAATGTTTGGCAGAAAATGGTTTGATGCGTGTCAAAATCATTCATAATCGCTCATATTGCATGTAGGATACACGCAAGCAACCCTCTCTCGGCTTATTTCTTGCGATGAATTTATCTTATCCACGTTATCAAGCAATTTTTCCTATATTGTTTTCAGATTCTGATTTGACTGCGGAAGAGCATCGATGGGGAGGAAGAGGGTGGGGAGGAAGAGGGTGGGGAGGAAGAGGGTGGGGCGGATACGGGGGCTGGGGAGGAAGAGGATGGGGCGGATACGGGGGCTGGGGAGGAAGAGGATGGGGCGGATACGGGGGCTGGGGAGGAAGAGGATGGGGCGGATATGGGGGCTGGGGAGGTAGGGGATGGGGAAGGGGTTACGGAGGCTATTGGGGCTGAAGATAACTCCACGGCCGGACATCTCCTCAACTACTGCATCACCTGGCGACAAGCATACGAATCACTGCAACATTTCTCTTGAATTAATTAATAAAATAGACGAGCCAGAATAATGTGTCATGCTCACTATATCTTTAATAACTGGAAAAGTGTCAATAAAGATGATTCATTTCTATACCGCTAAGTATCATTTACAAAAATTTTTGTTTAGAATGATTTATTTAAAAAATTATAGCTTATTCTTATTAGAAATTTTGAAATGGAAGTTAAATCTACCTTTTTTTTTAACAAACAAACGTAGAATATATTTCGACCGAGCTGGACACCTCATTCACTCATACAACCGGTATCAATTAAAGCCTCGCGTGATTCATGCTCCCTAAAACCAGTAAACAATTATAACTGCAGTCAATTGAAGGTAAGTTGTGATCACATCCAATTCAAATGACTCCATCATTATTTATCGATGTTAGCGTTGCTATCTCTTTCTCGAGATTTTAATTATTTTTATGCTTTCATTAGGAGCATTAAGTCAGAGGTCATGCTTGCATGATGTAAGAAAATTTATACCCATTGTTATTTTTAAAAACTCAAGTCTTACTTCACTATGTGGATACTTCACTAGATGGATGGATGAAGAGTTGTGTATTCAAAATTTCATTATCTTTGTTTTTGAGTTTGTTTGGGAGGTGAGGAGAGAAGTAGGGGAGTCAATGAAGAGGGAGGAGGAATAAGGAAGGAGAGATAGGGAATGAAGGAGGAATAAGGGAAGAGGAGAGGTGAGCGAACGAGGAGAATACAATAGTTATAATACAGAATTATTAAGAAAAATTCTAGAATATACTAGATGACCCCTTTCAACTTGTATATTAGTTCACTAGAGAATTATTGAGCTTGTATATTAGTTCACTAGAGAATTATTGAGCTCGTCTTATGGCTGAAAAGAAATTCAAGAATAAGCACGTCAATGTAAACATTTGAAAATAAGTTACTTATCTTAGGTATTTCCAATATCCATAACAATATTATAAAAATGTGCAACTGCATAACGTTGTTATGGATATTGGAGATACCTAAGTACACAATTCCTTCAAAGTGCTTATTCTTAAATTGTTATATTGAGTAACAATGTTGTCATTAATTTTCGAAAACTTTGTACAAGGTTCAGGAATAACTAGAATTTAATTGTAAAGTTTAAAATTTATTTATGAAGATCTTAGAATTTTCTAAATTAGCTAAAAAATTTGCGTGATAATGAAGTAAATTATCAAATAAAAAATTAATATGAATATGGATAATGTGACTTTTTACTTTAAGTGCTAACTTTAAAGATCTTATTCTAAAACTCAGGAATATAAAATATGTAATACAAAGAAAATGAAAGGAGGAACCTCCAAATAACAATAGAAATATTTTTAAAAAAGTAAAATACTCCACGCCAGTGACCAAACATACGCAATCTCACACACTCCGGGTTTAGGGGGAATTACTCCAACGCAATATTTAGTTGCACTAAAAAGGAGAGAAATTTTTGTGACAGGCATAAAAATAATGTTCGGTTTTCTAATTTCAAGAATGCACCAAATTTTATCGCCATAAAAATTTATCGATTAAAATTTGAATAGCCCAATAAATCTGTATTATATTGACTTAATTCTTTAAATTGATTTATACACTCAAAGATATGCTGTTATTTTAAATAAACAATAATTCGCGGTTAAAATCGGTCAAAATCATATTCACAGGGTATGTTTTATCTTTTACAAAAAGTATGTTTAGTCACTTCGATCCAATTTCTTAGCCTTACATAGTAGTTAAAAATCTGGAAAGGTTTTTAACTGAAGGTGCAGACCAACTTCTGCATACAGTCGACATTAAAAATTTTTTACTGCCGCATATAGAGAAGGATCCTGAAGATACGTAGTTGCATAAGCATAGAATATTTCAAAGCATGAACAGCAAAATTAGGATTTTCTTTTAAAAGCTGAATCCGGATATTAGTAATGCCAACGTATTAAGACGTGCTTTTAAATGTGAAATAAGTTAAATTACCAAATAGACGTTACTTCTCTTTTTAACGGTAAATCAGATACTTTTCCAAATGCAACAAAAGAATTTTGATGTCAATCAAGTATTTCTTCTGAACGCGGGAAATATATTCTATTCCTAATTAACTTTATTTTTCAGCATCTAATCGTCCAGACTCGGAAAATGCTGAAAATTATCCATACATATTCATTCATTTCGGAGTAACCCAAGGCGTTTACATTCCTTTCTAAACGAAACTTAAGTTAGCTTTGATCATTCACTCAGACTAGGTCCCCTAAAGTTAAGAAGGATGCATGACTAACCGATACATAAGACGCTTATAGTTTTACTGTGGTGCGACTATATAGCACATTTTAGTTTAGTTTAGTTTACATTAATATTCGATAATTTAGTGATCATTTCTGATTTTTATGTGGAGAAAGTTATTTAGTTTCTTTGTTGGACTTTGTTATTTACACACATTTATACTTTAGCGCTGGTCCTAATACTTTTCACTTACAGATACGTCAGGTAAGCTTTATTAAGGCTGTAAACACAAAATAAAACTCTCCACAATGGAGGTGATGTTAAAAAGAGTAAGGTGATTCTTGCGTAGCTGGCTCATGTTTTATGAATAACGTGCTCGGAAAAATGAAAGTAGAGGGTACATGAGCGTATAATTTTTTTAAAATATGGCGGCTATTTTGAGACTGCAAAAGGGACCGCATGAATGCATTGTTCGACCCGAATACCTGTTGCGAAAAGGACACGGATGACATTACGCGATAAAACTTTATAACCGTGATATATAATGTGTTAATGAAATAGTTTTTGCTAGAATGCAACGATAGGAATCTTTTGACATGGCTGTTCAATGTATGTATATTACTACGAAAATAATTTATAAGTTGACTAAAATACCGAATGGGGCAGAGATGTGTTTACCACTTCGATGTTTTCAAAAAATAATTATTGAGCTCTCTTTACGACTGGAATGCAATTGATGAATTATGTACCTCCAATAGTCATAAAAAGTTTGAAAAGACTGTATTTTCGCTTGAAACGAGATGTCTTCAGCACTTCACTTTTAAGAGTTCTTTAAATAAAATATAAATATAAACGCCTTACAGTTGGGTCATATCCATCCGTCTGTCCGCATGTTTCGTGGCCGAAAATATTTTAAGGATTTTCATGAAATTTGGTACAATATACTGTTTTAGCAAAGGAAATAAGAAAATTATATTAATAGCTCGGGTAATCCAAGTATGTGTCCACCTTTCTATGAACAAAACATGGACTTTTCGTCACATCTTGTACAAAAATATTAGTCATATAAAAAAAGGCTTCTAAGAAGTTGTAGCATTATTTAACATGGTTACATAACTTGTAAAGACAGCCGCTACTTTCCATGTATGCACGCATAAAGTGTGCATCTTTCCTTGGTAAAATCTTACATTGTCTAATGATCACGGCTGCTTTGTAGCAAAAATCTGTTTTTAAAATTTTTTATTTATGTCGGCACTAATCAATTTACTTCTGATTTAGCCCGCTCTATTAAAAACAAGTGATAATATAAAATTGAATTTTATACTTTATATATGACATGATTTTATATAGGTTAGGTTAGGTTACATTATTTCAATATTTACACTGAACTTGAAGTCTTTCTAGTTTTGCCAAAGTGCTTCGATTGCAGACTTTGGTGCTCTCTAGTTACGAAATCTCTATCCCATCAAGCGATCTCACTCGAGAAAGCGTAACAAAGGCTTGACCAGGGTTAATTTAATATAAAACATACAAACATTTTAAATGGAGCATCTCAATTCTATATTTATATATTCATGCTTTGTTCAGTTAAACCAGTGGTTCCCAACCTTTTTTGGCCCAGCGCCCCCCTTTCAAATTTTCGTGAGAGCTAACGCCCCCCCCCCTCGAATAAATTTTACATATAGCTAGGATTCTGCCGACATCCTACATTTGATTCTACTTGAAGAGGCAATTATGAGAAAATAAAACAGTAAAAAACATAATAATGATAAAAATGTTTAATTTTTCTCTCTCTCTGTCTCTCTCTCTCTCTCTCTCTGTCTGTCTCTCTCTCTGTCTATCTGTCTCTCTCTCTATGTCTGTCTCTCTCGTGATATTTCTTCTTTCGCAAACTAAGAGAATCTGAGGAATAACTGCCTTTTCTAGTGATTTTATGGAGTGAAGGAGAGTGGGTGAAGAGACCACATGTGAAAAACGTGCCAGAAGTTCTTGCAACTTTTCATACAGAAAGATGCCGTCAAAGACGCCTGAGTTGTTCCTATACCCCGTCATAAAGACTTTCCTAAAAGAGCACCATAATACCTTTTTTCTACGCACGTGCGGATCGCGGTGTTTCTTGAGTTCTCAAAAAGTGTATGAGAAAATTTCTGCCCACACGGAAACAGACAGCCACTGAACTAAGGGAAGCCGATATGCCTGTTAGATCAAAGCCGCCTATGGGAACAATCCGGCAAATTCCCCACCACTTTATCGCCCCTTCACCCTTGGAAACAAAGAAGACAGTAACATTTTAAACCGCCAAAATATTTTCCCGCGTCCTTAACCCTGAAAAGTTTTCTGGTCGCCCCCTAAACGCCCCCTCAAGAGTCTATTGCCCCCCTTAACGCCCCCTCGGGGTCTACCGCCCCCCTGAATTCCACAAACGCCCCCTGGGGGGCGGTACCGCCCAGGTTGGGAAACACTGAGTTAAACCATACTATGTTGAACCAATTCTCATGCCATTCGAGAAACGGTCCTAAAATCGAACTCGGGCACGGCGACTACCCATAATCCTCTTTAGGCATCAATCTATTTAATACTGACAAAATGGTTTAAATAGATAAAGCCGTTTTCGGATTATCTGACATTCTTTGAGATTTAAATACAAGAGAGAAAATATGCGTTAATATAAAAGTGGTGAAAAGTTATCTTTTCCTTCGTTGATCGTTTCCTGAGATAAAAACTTCAAGGTAAAAGGTCACGGTTTACGATACTTTCGCTCGTGTTAAGCGTGACGCACTTTGATGAGCAAGGGAAATCCTGTGACCATAAAAACGGTCGACTAAACCAGATGCGCATTTCAACTAAAAGCAGTAAGATATAGCAACAGGAATCATTACCGATTTACGGGTGCTTTACATATGAAATCCCGGTCTCGTTCGCGCAATCATTCTATGACAACAGAAAACAACATCATCATCAACTGAATTCAAGCCGCTGCGTGAGCTCGGTGATTAAATTTCAAATTATTCGTTTTTAAATTGGCTTTCCTGAATAAAGGAGAATTTATCTCCAGGGAGGGGGGCATGCGAAGATAATTGGACTAAAAGAGTTAAACGGGCTATCTCCTGGGCGCAGAGCGGTCACGATGAATTTCAAAGTGCCTTTTTTTAAATGTATACTAAAACACCTATAAATTAAATACATTATGCAAACTATTACAACTAATTATTATTATGAGATTATGGAAATCTCTATTTAAAAAAGCACTAAGAGATTAGGTTTAACTTTCCGAGAATTATTTTTCAGATGGGATGTTTGTTGATGAGACTGCGATCACGGGAAAGTGAGTCAAATCGAGGGGCTTCGGTGAAAAACGCACCTGCAAGAAAGCCTGCATGAACAGCGATTACGTAACCGAGTGGTATAATGTATCTTTCTTTCTAATCATTCACGTTTCATAATCGCGTTATGACCAAATCTCATAGTGTAGATGAATGTGAAAGGGTAGCTGATTGCTTGGATATGTCCTCTATGCTTACGCAGGATGAATACGAAGGGTTTGCTAAGCTAAGTCACCACATCAGAGCATCAGCATGGGATTATCACTGGCATTGCAATTATCCTAGAATATCAAGCGAGCATAAAGATTTAATCTAGAATACCGAAAGAGCACCACTACACTTCCGCAAGAGTAGTAATAATAATGAGTAAAATCAAATCAACATGAAAGTTATTCTGAACGATCTTGAATACGTAAAGAAAGAAACCAACCGAGAAAATTAAATTATTAGTCTTACGAAATGGGATATTAAGCACCGTAGAAGAGCACAAACAGGCTGTCAAAGGGCACCATCGGGCTTCCAAGGAGCACAGCGGTGCTCGCGAGCACCAAGTTGGGAATCCCTGACATAACGTAGTTAGTTATCACTCAAAAGACGAAATGTACGTCGGGAAGTCTCGATCCTTCCCGTTTGACCATCTATAATAAATGGAATTTTAGGAGAAAGCGTTTGTGAAATTATCGTGAAAACCTCTCTAATAAATAAGAAATACGACAAATGAAACTAAAACGGTTTAAAATGGCGGAGAACTTGATTGGAGAATGGAAAATAAGGAAAGTTTGAGGGACACGATTGACGTCACATAAACAGGGGTTTCCAAAAATTTTTGACTCACACATGGGTGCACGTAGCGAAACTGCGTGCGTGCGTCCGTCCGTCCGTGCGTATGAAGCCTCGCGTAATTATATCGGCGTAGGTATTTCTCGAGAACCGTTCGTCGTAAAGATATGCGGTAACCGGCGTTTTGTTTCTACTGGCTATGAGGTCCCTGAAAAAATATCTTCGTTTTCTAAAGTGTCTCGGGTTCGAATCCAGGAAACAATTATATTTTCCCATAAGTTTACATGGGATTTTCGATTTTTCAAAGTGCAAGGTTTTTTTCCTTCGTTCATTAAAATATGTAAATATGGACCGATTTTCTTCTTTTTTGATTTATTCGACGGCTAAAGCTCTATACTATCTTATTCTTGCGATGTTTACACGTTACACTCGAATTTTTCAGAAATACGCATTATTATTATTTTGCGGATTTTTCGTACTCATTCCGGGCGTTGCCAAGGAGACTTTCATTGTTGCCTCCGATCCATTTAAGGCCAATTAAACCTTCAAATAGACGAAAGAAAAGCGTTATTGTTATCTTCTCTCATTGATAATCTAAATAAACGCTTGCATTGACGTCCCCTTTATAGTAGGTCCTGTAAGAAGTTAAAAGCAGTCTTTGATAGACACTTGAAGGAAAGCAACTGTTTGTGAGTTCGTTTATAATGGTGCAATGATAATCATTGGGACTAATTGTAAGTTAAGGTAGAATTAAAAATTTTTCCCCTTTGAATATACCGCGATATTAAACTAGCATTGAGTAACTCTGTGACATTGTGATCACGTAATTTCTCTAATATATTGCTGTAAAATCGCAGAAAATTTAAAAATGCCAAGGGGTAGACAAGTGAAAAGGAGAGCTATTAGCCCAGATACAGCTGCCAGAGAAAGGAAGAGGAGCCAGAGATCAAAGGAAGAGTATTTTAGGAAAGAGAGGGAAAGAGATGCGGATTGCCAGTGTAGATTAGGAGCGGAGAGTACAATAAAGACAAAAAATAGGGAAACACGTCAAATGAATAGGGAACAAAGAAGATCTAACCTAGGGCCGAATTATTTAGATTATTTGCAAGCGTAGCTGCAGCGGGCTGCTAGTCACACCTATTAGTATTGTTCCGTCATCGATGAACATTGAGATATCGATATCATGACTGTGGCAAATTGGGCCTTTTTATTCTTGCAATGTCATAAATTTAGGTACCCAGTAGCTGAATACCACGGAACTGTACGTAAATTACATAATTTCTCTGACTTATACGTTTTTATATCCAATAAAATAAATTTTCAAGAATTATTTTATTTTTTAAATTATAATACTTCATTTACACTTTTATGGTCAGATCTTTGTTGAATTTTCGTGAACATTGAAGCTTAAAATCACTTATTTCCTATCAAATCACGTGATGTCAAAAATCGAAAAATATACCTATTGATTCGCGATTTTTAAACCTTAACTACCAGTCGGCACCAGTACACACGTGCTCTATCGTTTAAGTGGATTATTTTTGGTACGATAAATCTTAATGGCGTGTTATTTTTTCATTTAAATATTTTTTGAGAATGAAATTATGCCAATAAAAATATTTGATCGTATGTGTACGTATTGCCTTATTCTAAGAATATATTTTCCAATAGAGTAATATTACATACCACCGACTCCATTGGACTCTAGAGCTGATTATTTTGGATAACAAAAAGAAAGATAATTGAGACATTCATATTAGTGAGCGTAAGAGGCGTAAATGTCACTTGCAACAAAATTTCTCGTCTGTAACGAAACGGAAGTATTTGCAGAAAATATTACAACTGTTAGCTACACTAGGGAAAATAATAGTTATTTATTTGTAGAACTAGTCGTGAGAAAGAAAAGAAAATCATATATATATATATATATATATACATTTTAGAGAAATTTAATTGCTGTATAAGAATCAATTTTATTACATTTCTGAAAAAGGAAGCGAAATTTATCATAATTAAAATATAAAAACCTAAACTTATTCTTACGTACCATACAATTTCCCATTTTTCTGTTTCGAATTCCATTTCTCTTCGTGGCGAAAGTAAAACTTCGCTCTATTTCCGCCGCTTCTTCTCAAGTCCCGGTCCCGTATCTCGAATTAAAGCAATTGTGGAATGAAAACTAATTATACGCTAAGATTATTTCCGAGGATTCCATTCCAGTCTAACGTTGAATCATGAACATTTCTGACACTCATTGCATCTGCGTTATTTCTGCGTGAAGCATTTCTGCTTCGAAATCTTCCGTTAAAAGCGATTCTTTCGTTTTTTAGGCTCAGTCCCTCCCAAAGTCAACTCCTTCTGAATCACTTACTTAACTGTCACTTTTTGGGGTCAAAACAATCTGCTGTTTTGGAACGAGGCAAATGGAGAAACTCGGGTGGAAAATGACGCAACTGTGAGAATCAACGACGCAAAACAGATTTTTAGGTATTAATATCTGAACGACGCAACTGCGAAACAACTCAAATAGAGTCGACGCAAATCGGGGTCTTATGTTAGTGTAGATACACATGAGTCGAAAAATGATTATGGGGTAGTAAGTGTATATAAAACTTTTTAAGGGTTTCTATAGATTCAAATAATGACTTTCTCGTTTTTAATATCAGCGTTACACCACAATTTCTTTACTTATGAATACAATAAGGTCTCTTAATGGACAACATTTTAAAGAAAAAGCTACTCTCAAGACAACTATTTTCTTGGAACGCACTAGGATAATAGGACCAAGGTTTAAAGTTACGGGTGGTTTGGAAGAAAAATAAGGATGGAACAATTTATTTCACCGATGTAAACGGTAGGGACGTTTCGTAGAGAAAGTAGAGCTTGTACTTTAAATGCGAAATATGTGGGTTTTAAGATTAAAATATAATCAAGAGTTAACTCTAAAGTTAGTGGGAACGTTTCAAGTTTACATAATTAAATTTAAAGGATATCGTTATCATGATGAAAAAGTTATTAGTGTGGCTGGCAATAAAGTTGATAATTAACTGGGTCAGTTGGTCTACCGAAACATTTATCGTTATTGACGTAGCTCATTAGGCATGCTAAAAAAAACTGTGTTAAGTGCGTAGTTATAACATATTCACACAAGGAGAAAATATCTTCGAAGCGTTAAAACCGTCTTACGTGCATGACGTTCGCCTACTTTTAATTACCTACCGCTGTTTTTCGGAGGAACAGTTTAATTAACCATGCCTCCATCGCTTCCTAATTTATTTTCTTTGATTACAACTACATTGTCTAACAGCTGATTATTTACTAAACTTTTTAAATCTGGCCGCTATGTCGCATTTCCGTTTCTGGTTGCGACGCATTCACTACGTTACTTTAACAATGGACCTTGGCGGTGACCGCGCGACAGTTTACCAGAAAATGTCACCACTGCCGCCAACCTAAGAGAAGTAAACTTCAAATCTCTCAAAATTTAAAACAGAAAATTAAGGAATTGGAAAGAGCTATACTTAGAATCCATCTCATTATCTGCTCCTGGATTCCTCCCTCCTTCTCCTTATATATATGTCCTTGGTATAACATTTCCTGTCATCACAACAATCTTAAGGTTCCTATGCATTTATTTATTGTTTTTTTTATCTTTTTACTATATGATCTCTCAATTTATGCACACTATTTCAAATTATTTTTTCCAACACAAGAACTTTTTACTACGAAATGTGTAAACATGTATGTAATACGCATACTTATCACATACATGGGTATGTGTAAATGCGTGTGTGTGTAAGCTATTTGAATACAGCTATACTTTTTTCCCTCGTTACTTATTTTTTTCTCATTTTTCTCGTACTGCAACCCATAAAACGACATTGCCATACACGAAGATATAAACTCATTAATAAACAAAAGCGATATACAAGCCGCGCTGAACCCACATAAATAAGATAAAAAATTGCTAAGTTTTCACAGAATATGTTCCACTTTCCGAGAAATTAAGGCACGTAACCGGAATTACCAAATTCTCTGGCAATTGGCTCGCGTCCAAGTTTTCGTATTTCAACTTTCGTGGCACAGATCACTCTGTATCGGCAATAACAATAATCATCATTAAGACAATAGCATATATGTTACACTAACATTTATGGAAAATATTTTGTGTGCTAGTATTATGGCGTCACCGTCCGTGCCTTTTAATATGTATCCGTATTAAAAAAATCGCGATATACGTATGAGATATTTTTTTTCATTTTTAGCACTATATGCATTGCTGTTTTCACAGTTTCATTAAACTACATTTATTTTCTCTAGCTATATAAGTGAAAATAGTTTTAAAAAATTTTGGAAAACTACAAAACACGACATTTAAATGTTTTCCACGATTTGCTAAAACTTCGTGTTTAAGGATTATAAAGTCGGCATAAGTTTACGTCGTAGTTTTAAATCAACGGCATTAGAATATCATCCACTGATACTCGTTATAATCATTAAATGAAAGCTATTATAATATACTAGCTGATCCCGCGCAATCTTTGAGCGGTGAATTTTCAACTCAATTTTTTTAATGATGATGTAAAATTAGTTGATCTCAATAATTCACATTTAACTCTAAAAATACATTTCCTTACACAGTAATTGATCGCGAACTTTTATGTTTTTATTTTTATTCAAATATATGTCCTTTCTTTTTTATATAACAATCAATGTAACCGTTTATGTAGATTATCAATGAAGAGAAGATAACCATGTAATGTGTTTAAAAAAAATAACGTGTGTCCCTATTCTCATATAATAAACATTATGGATGTATAATATAATGGTTCTACTTACAAAGACATAAGATTCCAGCATTCAAACGATGATAGGGAGATTCAACTGCTTTGAATAAATCGTCATAAACGCTTCCCATACGCAGTTAACTGAATATTTATCCGTAAATATTTATGTTGCTATGTATAAATGTTGACATTGCTACAGCAATAATTTCGATGCTTAAAGTGCGAAGCGAATAACGCTTTTCTTTTGTCTATTTCAAGGTTTAATTGGCATTAAATGAATCGGAGGCAATAATGAGAGTCTCCTTGGCAACGTCCGGAAAGAGTACGAAATATCCGTAAAATTTCAAAAACAATTGCGTATTTCTCAATGATTCTACCGTGTAACGTAAACATCGCAAGAATAAGATAGTATAGAGTTTTATCCGTCGAATAAAGCAAAAACGAAGGAAATCGGTCCATATTTACATGTTTTAATGCATGAAGGAAAAAAACCTTGCACTCTGAAAAATCGAAAATCCCGTGTAAACTTATGGGAACATATATTTGTCTCCTGGATTCGAACCCAGAACTTTATGAAAATGAGAATAGTTTCAGGAGCCTTCCTAGCTTGTAGAAACAAAACGCAGTTTACCGTATATCTCTACGACGAACGGCTTTTGAGATACGAGGTGGGACGGACGGACGGACATTCGACTATTATAGATATAGATATTTCATCAATCCCCATGTTTGAAAGGAGTAATATATTTTTCATTTACTACGATATATCGTATTTTATAATCATGACGTCATCATATATATACGCCAGTGTTTCCCAAACTGGATGTTGCTGCACAGTAGGGTGCCGCGGTTGATTTTAGGGGTGTCGTGGAAAAAATCAAAGATTTGGATTTTTTATAGGTAAATAGGTCAATACCTTTTCCTCTAATAAATTGATAATTGTGTAATAGCAACAAATGGTTACATTCAAGGGTTGTAACACCAGTATGTAAAAGTATAGATATACCTTGTCTCAAGGGTGAGGCGCCGCGAAATTTCTTTTATCTTTGAAAAGATGTCGCTCCTGCAAAAATTTTGGGAACCACTGGTATACGCATTTGGTTGAAATCAACTGGATTATGAGCGGACTACCAATTTCCCATTAAAAAACATTAAATTGATCCCATTAAAATACATATTTCCAATTCCCATTTGAAAACATTGGACAATTGGAACATTTTTAGAATTTTAGATTTTTCTCGTTAGTCTTTAGTCGAATGAGCTATCATGCTACCAAATTTCAGGTCCTCCGTAACATTTATAGAAATACCTTAGTTTTTCATTTTTATGGGGTTATTTTCGACTTCATTGTTTCATTATATATACCCCATAGAAAAGAATAAAAATTCGTTCTGGGTTTTTTTTTTGCAAGCTTGTGGATTTTAGTATAATCGTTTATGGATCATCATTTAGGGTCAGGATGTGGCACATCCATACTACAAAAGAAATCCCCGGGTCGGAAAACCGTTTTTATCAATAAATCGACGCTTATTCTGCCGCTATTTTTCATAAGGACAGGTGAGTTCCCGAATACGTCCTCGCTGATTAATTTCGGATTTCATTCATACAGGAAATATTTACATTTTTATCAGGATATAATAGTTTTTAGTTTTCTATACCATTTGAGAAATGCTCATGAAGGTAAGTTATTGAAGACGTGTATAATAAATACGTATTTACTGGCGTTGATGTGTGGAATCCGATAAGAAGCTGATATTGAAAGAGTGGAATTATTTGAAGAAATCAAAGCTTTAATTTAACTTTATAAAATAAATATGCTGCCAATGGAAAAACTTCAATATATTCACGAAAATAATTATTAGTTTTTCCAAACTTATCACTACCGTCAGAGCTGGTCCTAAACGTTTGCCACCGCACTTGAGCGGAGGCTTCAGATCGATATTTATTTTTTTTCATTTAAAGTATTTTTCAGGTTAAATTCGTATTTTTATTCATGTGCCCTTTTTTGCGTAACCTATCCTCATTGTCGTAATGTATTTACGACCCCGTTTTGCGCGAATCTCGCTTAGGGCGACATTTTCTGGAACTTATCTGTCGCGCAACACATACACACACATCTATGCATGCATCTGTGCAAATGTGTATGTGTGTACTTATATAAGTGCACGTTTTCATAAATTTGTATTATGCATGACAATTTTTGCGGGTAACTATAATTTTCATTTCATTCCCTGCCAAACGCTTCTGGCGGCTTGCAGGGTATTGATGTAAATGTAAATGTTTGTCCTTCGTTGGGTATAGGTATTATGACTATATGCCAGGTGTGGACAAACTTACTTTACGCCGCCACATACGATAATCTTCGAAAGTTCGAGAGCCGCACGACACACATTCCGTGCTCATAAATTTGCGAACAGGACATAACATGTATCCGAAAGCAATTAAGATGTATTGCATGACCCTTAGGCATTAAAAAAAACGTCTCAAGTCGCCCTACGTCACTCTCTTCTGCAGCAAAAAACGTTGAATGGAAATTTAAAAGAGCCACAATCTAAGTTAAGAGAGCCGCATGTGGCTCGAGAGCCGCGGTTTGACCACCCCTGCTATATGCACTACATTTTACGTGTTATTATATGATAAATTTCCTTATCTCCTATATAGTTGGTTTGCGCAGATTTTGAACACACCCCTTCCTGTGAGCGTTTTATTGCGAGTGGTTTTTTTTACAAGATTTGATACCTAGCTTTTTCCACTTAAATTAAATAAACATTTTATCTCCTTAAACTACATATCCCAGTTGCATTCATTTATTTACTTTTTAGTGTTCGTTTTTTCTTTTTTGTCATTTCGCTATATTATGTAAATATTAAGTAACACAATCTGATAATTGTAAAATATTTTACCAATGGGTTTAGGTGCAAGGCTTATTAGCAATACTCAACCTCATCCAAATAAGACTCCTAATTCCTTCTCTCACACGCATCGAATGAATATGGAATTAATTAGGTAAAAATTCCAAGCATCAGTTTTTAGACTGTTGAGATCGCATCTGCGGTAACATATTTAATATCTTCCCCGGATAAGCTGAATTAACATAAAACACTATTTATGAAATATTTTATAGTGGTGGGCCACCGCATTGACAGCAGGACCTGGAAGAGAAATTCCGGGCTCCGGTACTTTTTCCTCTCCAGGCCCCCTTTCCTCGAGTGTACAATTTTTCACAGTATTTGCTAACAAAGTTAGCACCTTTGCTGAAACAACTTACCTTATATGGTTACAAAGTCAGCTGCTTTGCATGGAATAAGAAGGGTGTACGAATATACAGACTATATAAACGTTGATAACAAAGTTAATGGATTGCAGGTATTGTGATTCTCAGTGCTTTTTTTGTAAGGGTACGGCGTACCGACACATTTTTTCAGAGCTATCTTGACCCACGTCTAATTTCGGTACATTTTCATTTTTTTAATTCTTTAAAACTTAAAGTAATAAACGGCTTCTATAAATGTTAATCATTTTGACTTTTATTATCAACTTTGTTATTAAAAGTTCATCACAAATACAACAGAGAAGGTGGAGAGGGTGCAGGAAGAGGTGGAGGGGGGGAGTACCGGCATCTGTTTTTTACAGAAAACTTTCGCTGGTGAGCGGGTCCGGGCCCCGGTTATTTGCGCCCCCCCCCCTCCCCCCTTTCTCTCGTGCCATGATTTGTAGTGGTAAGCCGGGCTAGCTGAATGCAGATTCTGTGAAATAATACGTGTAAAACCCTAGCATAAGCATTTAGTTGACATTTAACCTCTACTATAAAACATCATGATTATGTTTAAAAGACAAAAAAGGAATTAGCTACATTAAATTTCATGGATCTCTCTTTCGCCATAGCTTAGTGAGTTCGAAAAATTCGGTCGCAAACAGCATCTAGATCGCTGGGTGGAGTTTTCCCTCAGATTTAGAACACAGTATTTTAATATAAGAGTTTTATTCTGAAAAGGGAAGTTATAGTGTTTTTGATGGTATGCACTTAAGAATGCCAAGCTTACTTGAATTGAAGATCTTCGAAGAAACCATATTATCTTATAAGACAATATTATTAAGGAGGGAGGAAAATAATTTCGCATATGAACGAATCAGTGCACACGTAAACAATAATAGGTGAACCTCTCAAAAATTTTGTCCAGTGTTCTGAAAATCTAACCTTTATGGTGACATTGTCTTAACCGAATTCAATTTAGGAGCTGAAAATGATTTGGTAACGTTCTCCGAGAGAATAAGAATATTTTTCACCTAGTAGAAAAAGTACTGAGAGAATGGTGAAACTAGTAATTTTGAAATATTAAAAAACAAAGAAATTTCCCGGAAATTTGGAATTAAATTTAAACAGCGAAAGGAGCAGAAAGCAGAAAAACTACGTTCTCCGGCCACAGACCAATCTAAAGAAGAAATATCAAGGTTAGTAAAAGCGAATGGCCACCGAAAACGCTATGGCTATGGTAGAAGATTTCAACACGATGGTTTCTATAGCAACAGCAATGCAACCTTGTACTTATTAAACTTGGTTTGGGATAGCGAAACAAGAAGAAGGTTGTATAACGCAGCATGGGTGTTTATTCCATCACCTCATGCTTGCACAAACCCTTGCGTATCTTCTTCTGTTGCCTAGTGAAAGTAACTTTTACAATTTTTTCTTTACCACCGTCCAAACATCATTTCCACCTCAGATGGGAGAATAATTTTTTCCGTATTTTTCATAGTCATGCAAATGTGATGTTATATATCAAACCATCCCACCCACGATTTTCTGTTTTCCGCTTAAAGGAGCATTTTCGCGCAATAAATTTAATGCACCAAGGGGATCTTTATTCCTAGGGTGTAATCAAGAAAGCAGGGCGGATTAGACGGGCATCCGAGGGAAGGTTCTCGTTCGTCCTTGGTGGCTGGCAGAGGTCGAGAGGTGGCGTGTGGGAGGAGCATTATAGCGAAGGCCACGGGAATCCCCCGACCCATCCTAACAGCCCAAACCTTTCCCCGGCGGTCGACTCAGAGGGACGAGGGGTAGGGTGTGTGTGGGGCGGAAGCGGAGGGGTGGCGGCTGACCACGCTAGGAGATAGGCGGCGACTCCAAAGTATGAGGAGGAGGGGGAGGAAGAGGGGGAAATAGAAGGTGTGGAGATTTTTGAGAAAGGAAGAGGAGAAGGATGCAACAATGGCAATTGCCCTGGTATAAAAGAAGGACGCCCGAACTCAAGAGGCAAGTTTCAAAGCTGCTGTAAATCATACCAGTCGAGGACTTGGAGAAACAGGGTGACACAGTGAGTGTTTTTTTTTCATCCTTTAACGCAGGCCAGCTCCATGTTTACTAGTCCTGCCCTTTCTGATTAACGTTACGTTCAGATAATATTTGTTATTAGTAATCTTTATTTTTGTTGAGTATCTTCCTTAAAAACAAAGATTTAAATTTATATTTGGAACTTATTTATTTACACTACAAAGGTTTCCATAGATATGGATTTATTTTTTCTGGGTCAAAATTATCCTCCTGTTCGGATATATCCTAAGATAAACACAGTCCTGCGCGCTTGAAAAATTTAGTGGGCAGCACTTCAAAAACTGCTGCGCGGTCGCGCAGCTTATGTTAGAGGGAACTATGCTAGCGGATAGTGATTATTGTTGCGTCGACTTTGGAAATTCATAGTTGATTTTTAGAAAAGATTTTTAATTAAACATTTACTCGGCAATTTCATTGCTACAAAATTTACTCGTGTTTATTATTTGGTAATGATCTTTAATTTTATCAAAAGAGTATTAATTCCTTATATTGAAGAAAACAATGTGGAGCCTTAAGATTCTCTGCCGTTCCTCAAAAATAAATCGAGCTCACTAATTATAATTCGCTGTCACTACAATTTGTAAACAAAGTTAAAAACTTTGAGTTTGTATAAATGTAGAGTAAATGTTTTGCGCTTATTGTCAATCGTTCGTACACATTGTAGCGTATTTAAAAAAAATTTTCAATTAATGTTCGGAAGTTGAATAAATCGCTCTTTAGCTCAAATCATTTATACTCGTCTAACTATGACGACTTCTTAGCGGATGGAGCATCTTTACAAAGTAAAACAGTCCCGTTCTCCAACAGGAAAAAAGCGATAAAAAGAGTATCTATATTAGCTATTGTAACCATTCGGGGATCCGCGTTTGTTCTATGACTGAATTTGTTGGTAGTAATCGAGATATTTTTCGGCATCGTAACATAATTGACAAATTTTTAAATCAACCGTTCTGAAGAATTCAAAATTATCTCCCTCCGGCCTACTATCTTACATATTTCAGAAAAAACATCTATATAATAATATGAAAAATGTAAATATTATTGTTGAGGTTAGTCATGTTTTCTCAATTCAAAGCTAATGTATTTGACGCGCATTGAAAGCGTGATTTTTGTTATGTTTGGAAGAGAGAGCATAATATCAACTCGTAATCACCTTCATTCACCTCGGTATTTCCGTATTATCATTGGTCCAACACGTTTCCTCTCCGTCCCCTTCTCTCCCACCAAAAATCTTTCGGATCACGCTTCACGTGCCCTTCCCATTCCAGGTTTTACGCATTCGCCCACCTGTTCTCTGGCTCGACGTTACGTCACATCCCTATTCCTTGACACCCAATCTGGTATCGTGTGCGTCGTAAAACTTTTATTTTTGTTGCCTCCAATTTCCTTTCATTTTTACTTCCCTTCTATTCGTAGTGCGTATTTTCTCACGCTCATTCTTTTTGGTGGAGTTTTTCTGCAGTGGTTTTTCCTAGCCCTGGTTATATAATCAATCTCGGCTTTCCTTCATGAAGAGTCTAATCTTTCTGTTTATAATTATATACTAATTGTAAGATGCATATGATTTTGTGTCACTTTGTTATTGTAGGAGTTTTTTACATGACTAAGGGCTAATTGAAGAATATGACTCAATAGACTCAATATCTCCCTAGTGAAAATGATTATTTATATGCCTACAGAGCGTATTCAACATTGGAATGAATCTTATTCTAATAAATCCTTTATTTTCACTTTCAAAACGTCGGAATCGTTTCATGTTGAAAATTTCTATGCAGAAATCTCTTAAGACTTAAATAACAATTATTTAGCATGATTTTCACTTTAAGACGTCGTTATTTACGTTACGTTAATCTTTTATTGTCTCCCAATTTAGAACAAAAAATAATTGTATCGATATATTCGTCCGAGTTAAAATTTCAGGTTTCGAATATTTATCCAGGCATTATGGAAGTAGATATATACCGGGATAATTGTTAGCGGATCCTTATTTTATTCAAGTTGACAAGAACCCTTGCTCTCATTTTTTACGACTACTTGAAGATGCATTATTTGAGATAGAAGACAAAGATCGTTTGAAAACGGTTCTTTGATTAATTGAAGTTAGGCACAATAATGACGAAATTCGGCTCTGAAAACAATTTCTGAAATGCGTGCATTATGTGGAACCCCGGTGTCAAAAGTCCTCAAAAAATCCCATTTAGTGCATTTAATAAATAGAGGAAGAAATTTCAATATAACTGGTTATGATAATAAAATCTTTTCTTATTATAGATGGCGCGTTGGTTAATCGTTTTGTTCGTGATGGCTGTGGTGACGATGTCCCTGGCTCAAGAGAGTGACGGTAAGTTTATAAAATCAGTTATGCAGTTATTACTATTGTATACATATCTGGCAATTACAATTATTTACACTCCTCTGAAATAGTCTTTTGTGCACTCCTATTTTACGTCAGTTAAAAATGTATTTTATCCAATTTATTAAAGTTTCTTTAGCTCCTTTAGCAAATCCATAAGAATTACATTTAATAAATATGGAAAAATCCTTTTTTAATTGACGAAAAAAATGTTAGATCAGGTCAATTGTGTCCAAACTAGATCTCACACTAAAGTGGCCGTTAATTGTTGCTAATATGAAGAGGTCTGCTTTCCGATCAATCAACCGGTTCCAGATGCGACAAAAAAATTATAACCAATAACCGAGAGGACAACTAGGGAGACACTCCCGTATCCTTCGGATGTAAATATTCGACGCCTTATTTTTCTAATATGTGTTTCTCTCTTGTCTACCAGATCTCTCTGGGGCAGAGACCGCCCACCGGGGAGGATATGGAGGCTATGGAGGCTACGGAGGCGGCGGCTACGGAGGCTATGGAGGCGGCGGCTATGGAGGCGGTTATGGAGGTTATGGAGGCGGTTATGGAGGATACGGAGGCTACGGTGGTCACCGTGGACACGGTGGACACGGTTACTACGGGTGAATAAGCGGCGACATATTCCGTCCGTCAAACCACCTACGAAGACACCGAGAGAATTCCATTGACACGTAAACACGGAAGACATTTATGACAATGACATCTCCCTGGCCGCATTCTCGGAAGGAAGAAAGAAAGCGATGGCGGCGTTCACGCTTCTCAGAAACATCAGCGGTGTACTTAAAAGAGAAAGAATGTAATAAAATATCATTACTAAACTCGTGTTTTACTAAGAGTCAAAATTGTCCCATGTCGCCGATAACCTTTCCGTAAACCTTTAGATATATTTTCCCCTCTTTCTGGGGCATTTCTCTTGTTTAGAAGTCGCCACAGAATTGCTGTTTCCCATCTTCGATTCGGTCGGATGGTTATAATCTAAACGTTTTCTTACTATAGATGTATACGCTCAACCTCTGATCCAAGATTCTTGTATGATTTCTTCCTCGGCACTGAAATTCAACATACAAAACTTAATACTTTATTAACAACTATTAGCATTAAAATCTTGTGAAATACACGAAAACAATCTCTTTTATATTTTAAAATCGAATTAGTAAGAAATCAGTCACTATAATATTTTATATAATTAGTGTGGCTGTTGAAGAATTCTCTTACTCGTAAATTATTTTTAAATGCTCCTTATTCCTTTACCTGTATTATAAAAATAAAACGTATATTAACTTTAGATTTCCATCGCTTGGTCAAGAAGGTAGGTAAGCTACACCTTCCACAATTTCGTGTCGAAAAACTCCTGCTTATATTTTTCCATCTCCGTACTTCTTTTCTGTCAACTCTAGAGATATGACATTAATGTGAAGTTATTATCTGCATCGTTGTAAGTTGTTTTTCTTGGTGGAGCGCCTTCCTTCAACGTTTTCGCTATTTGAAATAAATACACGCAAATACCTTTTTCCTAAGATATATTTTACAGTAAGCTTTCATCATCTTGTCATCCGCGATGTCTCTGAGTAAAATTTAATATATCCAAAGTAACACCACTAAACTCTTCATATATTTAAGTTCTGTAAAACGTTGCGAAAATTATGACGTCATTCGGAGGGTAATTGAGGTTCCATTATTGCCCGTTGAGGTCGTTACCTTTTTTATTCTCTCACGCCGACACTTATTGATCATTTATGTTTTTTTGCGTTTTTTAGCTGTGAGACTTCAATCATGCCAAGAATTTTCGATTTCTTAAGAACTTCCTCCTCAAATAATTAATTTTTGTTCAGAAAAATTGCTGCAACAAAATCAAGGGAAAAATACTATTTTTCACTCGTTATTTCTTTCGTGTTAACTTCATTATTTAAGTTCCAAAAATATCTTATTCAGTTTTAGACTTTCATATTTATGTTAAATTCAAAAATGAATTTTTCAAATGCAATTCCTAATTCACTTATTAAAAACAGATAAAATATATACTGGTAAGATCTAATTTTAAGAAATGGCGATGCTTGCCGCGGTAATATTGTTACTCATGGAGGGATAAACTATTTTGCTGAAAGAATCTTCCGACCGCTGTCACATCTTCGTGAGGGAAAAGTTTTAATGATTTTTCTGAATTTCCAAATTTTATTATAAGTTTTACGATATTGTATACCTTAATTTTAAATTTTATCCATGCCAGAAGGAACTAAGTCTTCAAAGGGATAGTTTCGGTCAATTCTCTATACAAAGGTTCCCTAAAAATTGATGTAGTTGTCAGAACAGGCAAAACGGGACTCAAATGGAAGCCTGAAGCTTCAGTCTCTTAAATTATTTTATAACTCATCAAGCGCCGATTTACATTAATTTTCATTGTTTAGTAATATAAGCTTCAAGCAATAAGCACACAACCAGCGAAAGACGCAGTTTTAAATTATGTTTGAGAAAACTTTAGTGTTGACCATGTGAGTGGAATTCCTCCATGAAAGTTTTCATCTCGAAACAAAAAAGGATAAAAGTGGAAACAAGATGTTAAGTTGTTAGAAAGATTCTCAGTCTTCTCGAATCGATAAAGAGGCCTAGATTAAATTACGATGAAGATTTATGCTAAGTGTTATACAAAGTAACTAAAAGTTGATATTATGATAGGAACTATTATAATTGGAATTATTCTTAGCCGGATAAATAACCGGTTTATTATCAAGTTTTTCAAAAATAGTTAAAGTTATTTGATGAAAGCGCACATACCACCATTCTGCGGAAGTGTATGCTGAATTTCCATTTTAATGACAACGGTGTTATGGTATTATATGAATATGTATTATAAATTACCCAATAACTTTCGTATATTTCAAACATACATATACTACAGCTTCTTTTTACTGAGGACGCCTTAATTTTTTGTAATTCCATATTAAATACCACAAAGAAACTTGATAAAAAATCAGATGATGATGATTACATTGTTACGTCGAAACCTGGGCAATGTTATTTTTGTAATGAAGTGGATTATTTTAACAATTTATTTTAATGTCATTTAATAATTTAAATCAACTAGAGAGAGTCATAAAATTACGATGTGTCTAGGGGTAAGTCCGATGAATACATGCTTCTTCGTGTTGACGATATATTTTTATAAAATCTTTTATATGCTTTTGTCCGATATATATATTGGGTAGACAATTTTTTGTTCCCTCATATCTCGTAAACGAATTATCGGATCGCAAACAATGTTACATTGTTTGAAAGCTTATGGCATGCAGATAATTTTAAGCCCACAAAAAATTTTGTATCTCATCTAGATGTTAAACTGTGAATGTTCAAACTTTCCAAAAGTCTATTTGGTTGCGGTGGCTCTGCTTGTGAGTCTGGGGGCGTTTTAGCAGCAATAAATTGAACTACTACATATTCACAGCATTCTGTGCCCCAACGTTGGAAATGATAGCGAGGAATACGGATTTCAACGTGAGATGTCATTTTGACGAATATATGGCGAGAGAAGTTATAACGCTTAATTGTACGAAAATGTTAGCTTATTTTTATTATGTCATTTTATACCTCAATAATGTTCACTACCGGTTTAAAAATTTTGAACTTTTTCATAAAACAATTAATAACTCGTAATCAGCAGATGGTTCCTTTGGGAATGTATTTTTATTCCTCACTCTGCGATAGATGGCTTCTGGGTAGAAAAGTATCTTCGAGATTTCAAAACTTACGAAATGGGGTGCCGCGGTGTAGTGGCGAGTGCGTTGGCCTGCTACGCTGAGCATATCCGTTGAAAACCTGCGAAAGTTGCATTTTTTCAATTGATCTTGCGGTCTCCTATTTCCGTGTTTAGAAGAGAGTGCGCGAATCAACGCTTCATCCTTCGAAAGGGACATAAAGTTGTTGGTCCTCCTTGGTGCTTTTCGAAAAGAGTCGACTAATGCCGGTACCGGCTTTCCCTTCTTATTAGCTTTGTGATTTAAACTGACGAGCCTACTAGCGCTAGAGTCGTATGAAGTCACAAAGTTCCACAAATCACTAACTTTGACATCAATCATTGTAAGAAAGCCATTCAGGTAAATTATTTATGTTCGTTATTTTTCATTGAATGTTATTCATTTTCGCACATAAAAGATGAAATCAAGTAATAATTTTTAAAAAATTAGAAAATAAAGTATTTTTGCTTCATAAAATAGGCGGCCATAAAAGAATAAAGCAAGAAAATTTTCAGATTATTTGTTCGTTATAAAAGATTTTGGTGTCATGTACTTGTCATTACTATAACTTTACATATCATTTACACAACAATCTCATTTTATAAGCTAGAGTAAATGGATTTTGAATATAAGGTTAATAGCAAACACATATTTTTAATAAAGCTCAACCTTGAAAACCTCCTATCAAAGCGAAATTATTGCGTAAATGATATGTAAAGCAACAGTAATGAGAAGAATATGACACCAAAATCTTTTATAACGAACAAATAATCTGAAATTTTTCTTGTTTTATTCTTTTAAGGCCGTCTATTTTATAAAGCAAAAAGATTTTATTTTTGAATTTTTTAAAAATTCTTACATGTTAAAAATTAAACTTCCATTCAGAGCAAGAAGAGTTGAAGAAAAATCATACCTCACGCAATGTCATTTAGATATACCTATCTATCGGGCAAAAATACAAAATAATGGAATAATTTTCCTGTCATCGGAGGTTTGAACGACTGTTCGAGTTGTATCCTGTATCTTATGCAGTCAACGATACGATTATCGTGGATTACTAAGATCGTGATTGAGCACATTCAAAACATTTTTTTATTAAAAAGCTGTAGCACAAGGTTGCGATACATTAATTTTATTTATAACTAGCAGCAATTCCCGGCGTTGCCCGGGGAAATTTGGTTCAAATCCAATCGGCAGTCTAGATGATACATGGTATTTAAGAATTCACTCGGCCGCCGTTTTGAATAAAATGCGCAGAGAGAAACAAAAACCACGTATGAATTATATCTGGGAGCCCTCCACAATAGTACCAAATTTTATTCAAATTAATAGCAGGACTTGGGAAAATACGCGTAGTTTAATGTTTAAATCGACCGCCATTTTGAATGAAGCGGATATAAAAACACTAAAACCCCGCGTCGACCTTTCCCTTAGAGTCCCCTACTATCCTGACAAATTTGGTTGGAATCGGTTGATTGTGGGCGTACATAAAGGAGCCGACAGAAAATGGGCTGTCATTAGCATTAGCATACATAAGTTATTTTGCTTTTTGTACAATTAATATAAAAAATTTGGGATTAAAAAGTAGCCTACGGCCTTTCTATTTGTGAAGAAAGTATCTGTTGAAAGTTTGATTACTCTAACTTTACCTGTGTGGAAATATATAGATGTACAAATAAACAAATAAACAAACAAACATAAATATATAGGAGATAGGTATTAAATCCCGAAATGCTAAATGCAAATGTAAATGATGCCATGAAGCAATATTGCATAATTTTCAGGATAGCTCAGCAATTACGATAATTGAGGTGTGTGAGGCAAAAACATGGTAACCAACAAATTTATCTATTTGTAGTTAGGTTGTGTAAAGAAAAGAAAAAACTTCAATTATGATTTTGGAAATTTGTTTACCATTTCTTATAGTTCATATTATGTAACTTGCGTTTATTCATGATTTCTCTTACGGATCCCCCCCCCCCCCCCACAAACCCCCTCCCCTTAGTCTGATTTTGCTCATCTACAAACTTGATCTTATACATATACTGACAGTGACAAATATCAAATTTGAACTTCCTAAGTTAATTTACTCGAGATTTATCGTCGACAAACCAACTCGATGCCCCCCAAACCCCCACTTAAATTTTTTTTTGAGATACACCACATAGCCTATATTTTAAGCTGGACCAGTCTAAAGATACGCTGCAAGTTTCATAAAAATTCGACCAGTCGTTTTTGCGTGATGCGGAAACAAACAAACAGACAGACAGATAAACAACAATTCTGCAAACCGGTTTAAACATTTTCTTGTGATGCAAAACACACAAAAAAAGTAAAACCCGACAAAAAAACTAATGTACAGACAGAGGTTACAATTTTATTTATATAGACTGTTGTCCTGAATCTCTCATCTAACTATATATTAATTTTACGTTGAAGTCTGTAGACATCTGTGTACAATATATATATCGGCGTATTTCTCGAGAGCCGTTCGTCGTAAAGATATGCGGTAAACGGCGTTTTATCTCTACTGGCTATGATGTCCCTGGAGAAATATTTTCGTTTGCTAAAGTATCCCGGGTTCGAATCTAGGAAACAATTATATTTTCCCATAAGTTTAAACGGGATTTTCGATTTTTTAGAGTGCACGGTTTTTTAACTTCATTCAGTAAAATATATAAATATGGACCGATTTTCTTCTTTTTTACTTTCTCCATACGTAGTAATGGGAAAGTATTGTGATCATGAAAAAAATCGACTTCGAGATTTCAACGGAAATACACGTTTTGAGGTCCCTAGAACACGTTTACACTATTTTCGGAATGATGTCTGTGTGTGTGTGCGTGTGTAGGTGATTGTGGGCGCTCTAACTCAAAAAGCACTTGCCATATCGTTACCAAACTTCATATATAACACTTTAACATGAGTACAAAGAACCCATTAGTTTTTTAACAATAACGGTTATCCGGAAGTCGAGGTTTATTCGAAACTCGATTCGGTTTTTGCAATATTTCTCCGTTAAAACATCATTATTGTATATACAATTCTATACAAGTGTTATAGATAATGTAATTTCCTACAACTTTCATTTGAAAGAATTTTCCATTGCAGTTATTGTTTAGGAATTATTTATAAATAACCGGTTTTTCGGTTTCCGACAAATATCTCCTTAAAAACATTGTTATTGGTAAACTTCGTGAGGACCAATGTTGTAGAGAATAATATTTCTTCCAAGTTTTGTTTGAAACAAATTTTCCATCATTTCCATCCATTTCGGAGATATTTTGCTTTTTCTTAATACCAGTATACTGCGCCACCACCATGTAGCGGTGAATTGTGTAAACATATTCAAAATATACGCAATTTAGGGCAATAAGGACGACTGTATTCTTTTACGATACGAAATGATAATTTTGCCTTATAATGCTATTCATAATAATTTAAATATCTATACCCCAAATATGGTGAGTCATATGTTGGCCACATCAGATTTTTTATTTTAATACTTTGCATTTCATTTATATTTCATTGATTATTCAATAAAATTATTTCACTAAACCTTCAGTTTATTTAAATCGCATTGACTATCGGAGATCCGGGGTTGCCCTACTAGTTTCTTTTAAATTTTGCGGCTGAGTGTAAACTGTTAGCCCTTAGAAGTGGCGCACGCAGAATTTTTCAAAGGAGGGGGGAGTCAAAATTTTATTCTTAAGGAACAAAAATGAAACTCTATGTTAATAAGCTGAAATAATTTTATATCATTATTAATAATTAGTAACTAAAACATGAGGAATTATAAGTGGGGATTATATAAGTGAATTTTAAAGTGGCAGAACTAAGAGGAGTCCAGACCCCATGGACCACCCCTCCTGCATACGCCACTGGCCTTTAGTAACGTAAAAACGGAGGAAAGAAAATAGAATTAAAAAAAAAAATCACCGTTCATCGGTGGCTGATGTGGAGATGATGGAATGGGGAAGGGGCGGCCGTCCTCTTTATACCGTTGGATACACCGTTGGACCCTTTGGTACTAAAGACGTTGGTGCGGCAGTTGAATTGAAACCTGAGAGAAGAAAGCCCCAATACTTAAAGGTTTCTGAATCTACTTCTACTGATGTGAGTATCAAGACGTTTAGGGCTGGCATGTAACACTAACTTGATCATGGAAAATAAAAAAATAAAAAACCATCAATGCTGCTGATGATTTGGAGGGAATATAGTGTGTACCATACGCTGAATTAAAATTAATTATACGTTGAAAGTTTTGCTGGGACAATTTCTATAATTTTGACAAATTATAATGCAATAAGATGTAAATAAATTAAAATACCACCAAAACCTTAAAAAGAATGTCAATTATACTATTGGATATTTCTGACAGATTAAATCTGTCAAATAGCTTAAAGCAACAGAGCGTCTTAAATCTAAAATGAAAATAATTCGAGTGCTGCTATTTAAAGACACCTAAAGCATGAAAAAAAAGCGAAAATCGCAAGTAAACTATGACAAATCGATTACGATATCGGCGTCGTGCGAAGCCCGTTTCATTAAACGACAGCTTTTTATACCACTCAAATGCTGTCCCTGTCCGACCACCTGGCTGTGGCGTCTTTCTTTTGTCCTTTGATTATTGATTGCTCTCGCCGACTACTACCGAGAAAATAAAACTTCCGCCACCGCCTGAATTTTAACTGAAAAAAGTATGCATTTTTTACATCATATTCGCTTGAAGGTTATTAGATTTCCTCTAGTGAAAATGGCAGCCACTAGGTGTGAGGATGCTAACAATTATTCAGAAATTCATTCATCCTAATTTTAAAGATAATTTTCTGAAATTTATTTCGTATCTTGTTTGAGAAGCAGACGACTGAATGAGCCACTGTTGTTTCATTTTTAGATACTCTTATAGTGCAGATACTTATGTACATCGATTTACATACCCATAATCATATCAATAGTAAAACAATAGTTATTTTTTTAACAAAAATAAATCAAATGGCGTACTTCACCTTTATGGTTGAGTTGGCCAAAGCGTAGATAGAAAGTGCAAAAGATGAACGGATGAAAAAAAGAGGCAGGGAAGGGAAAACGCGATGGGTACGACTCGGCACAGCTGTTACTATATAGTGACGTTTTACCACTTCTCCACCTTGCTTGACTTGCAATATTTTGGTTAGACTGCACAATATTGTATACATGCCTCCCAAAATTTATTCTGTCTGGCATGTAATTTAGTCTTTTTCTAACTTAATACTAAAACCTTAAACTTAAGCAATAATCAATGCATGCACAAGGAATTAATTTATCTTTTCAAAAGATATGACGACTTATAGTTTTTACCCTTCTCTCTATTTTAAAGTATAATTGTTTTCATTTTTTTTATTATCACTTTTTATTATTTTTATTAATTTATGGTGTCACTTTTTTCATTCGACAGATTGATATTTGAGTCTCTATAGCAGTCGTTGCTGAAGTTTAAATTCCAGCTCGCCTCGTAATTGGCTGGGAGAGCGAAAAGGGTGCAGGAGTGGGGAAAGAGGGATAAGTGGAAAGGAGAAAGGACGGGACATGGAAGGGAGACTGGATTACGTTTCAGTCAAGGCCAAGGTAGAGTGAACGTCCCAAGGGCTCCACCGAAGGCCGGCATCCATCAGCCAAGTTCTAATGGCTATCGTTCAAATCAATCCTCTGTTAAGTCTATGTGTAACAAGTAAGAACATCCTCCAAATACATCATCATGTATTCACTTTCAATAGGAGTGCATGGCTTACAAAAATGTGGATATTTTTCATTATTTCCTTGTGGGAAATAGTTTTCCATAAAAATGTTTTGTATTATGAGTGGTGAGGTCAGGCCGTGAGGTCAGTGACCTAAAGCAGTGTTCTCCAACCTTTTTTGCTCGATGGCACACCTTCATGCATGCTTAGAAACATCGCGGTACACCAAACCACCCCTAATTAATTTCACACAGTTTTAAAGAAAAAACTAGCATAAAACAAATAAAAGTCGCAATTATATTAGACTGGTATGACTGGTAAAGTAATATTCAAATAATTGTAAAATTTTATTGTAAATTAAGTACACACAATTCAACGTGTAAAAATGTTATGCTCTTCGACAGAAAATTTGGGCTTGCCTTTTTGGTACAAAGACGCTTTATATTTGGCTCACTAATAGAAAGAGCTACAAGAACTACTTCATCTAGGTTCTGTAAACATGTCCTTTTAATAAATAAAATGAAGAACTCACGAGACACGGTGAAGACAATGAATAAAATTGGAAAAATACCTCCAAATCACCGTAAAGGCGGTACTTACGTGCCAAGGCACAGAAGAATCGCAGGATCACTTAGGACGCGCGTTTCGACAGCAACTCTGTCATCTTCAGCAATGTCCGCTTGCTGAAGATGACAGAGTTGCTGTCGAAACGCGCGTCCTAAGTGATCCTGCGATTCTTCTGTGCCTTGGCACGTAAGTACCGCCTTTACGGTGATTTGGAGGTATTTTTCCAATATTACTTATGTCCTTTTAATATTTTAAATATGGGTTGAAGAACAACTAAATTCGCATAAATACTTAGTTGAATTTGGAATGTCATATCGATGGGATATTCAGATATTGAAGGATATTCACCTTTAGCTTTTAGCCAAAATACATCTAAAGGCAGCATAATAATTTTAAGTTGTATGATCGTTACTAAAGTCTACCAATTCCTCTCGTAGTTTCAGAATAAATTCTTTGGATGATAAAATGTATACAAATTTGCTTGTTCCAAACGCTTTTGTGAAAATTAAATATCCTCAGATTGTGAGGCACACTAGTGCATTCCTCGCGGAACACTAATGTGCCGCGGCACACCGGTTGGAGAGCACTGACCTAAGGTATGTACGCTTCCTACAGCGTAGCACGAGAAGAGAATTTCACATGTCACGCTAATTCGTAAAAATAAATCGGCACAACACACATTGTACAAACTTTCTCATATACTAATGCGTCATTTATTTAGCTTTTGAAAAATATGAACTATGCAGAATCATTATAAACATCAACTTAAATAATTATAGAAAATTTGATGAAAATCGTATGAGCCGTTTTTTCGAAAATCCAATTGTTATTAAAGTTGCCCAAGAGTAAACTAGCCTTATATTAATTTTTTGAGAAAAATGAACTACGTAGTATTATTGATGACGTAAACTCAAGTAACTGTACGAAATTTGATCAAAATCGTTGGAACCGTTTTTGAGAAAATCAAATTGTTTTTAAAAATGCGTAGAATAAACTTTCCTTAATTATTGAGCAATGTCAACTATTTCTTCATAACTTCTATTCTGTATGATAAAATGCCTAAGTACGAGATTTTATTCATTTTCGCCCTACCGTTTAGGCTCTAGAGCCGCGAACAGACAGACCCACAGACTGACGGCATTGCGAAAACCGCTTTTTCGGACTCAGGTACACCTAAAAGGTATATTTCCATCAAAATCTCGAGATCGAATTTTTTCGCGATTACAATACTTTCTCAATATACTTCGTATATGAGAATGAAAGTAATGAATAAAGTATTTATTTGTAATTATGCAAGATCAAGTTCATGATAACTTATGGAATTTTACTTCCTATAAGAAACACTTCACTTAAAGCAACGGAATTGGTCGTACATGGTGGCGCGCACGGAGGCTTCAATTTTTTAGCGGTTTTTTTTCTAGAAAATCGCTTATTTATTCGGTTCACCCGCCCATCTGTTCGTATACAAAATAACTCAAAAATGACGTTTTAAAAAGGCCAAAATTCTAGGATAGATAGTTCTACATTAGGACTCCATATGGTATAAATTTATCGGATCTAGGATCAGCTGCTGGGGAGTAATCGAAAAAATCGAAACACGTTGATAAAAGTGAATGCTCTACAAACGTAGGCATCAATGCATCGCATTTGTGATCCTTTACTATGCAAAAATCGCGCTCGGTGAAAAGAGCGCTTTACGTAATTTGCTCTGCAATTCTTCCCTCATTTGTTATATATTAGTGGACGGCACCTGAGAGAAAAGCATATCCGAATCCTCGCATCTAGGTAATTCCCCTTCAGCATCCTTTATTTCGTCGAAACGGCATAGAAAACTTGCAAACAGTCATCTATGAGCTCGCCGATGCTCGAGCGAGACGCCATCTTGAGCTGTTACAAATGGACAAGCTGCCGAACCCCGGCGAAAAAACAAAACATGCTCGGGGAGAGGAAGAGAGCAAAGGGAGGAAAAAGACAGGTTACGGAGGGTGCACAGGATAGGATGGAAAAGTAAGGGGGAGGAGATTGCGAGTGACTACGTGCAGAGGGAGGAGAAAAAGAGAGTGAGGAGGGGAACGCGGAGACACGGGGGGGGGGGGGGGAGGGGAGGGCACAGAGGGAGGAAATGAGGATGGTGTGAGGAGGGAAGATGTGAAGTAAACGGAGCGGGGGTGGAGAGGTCGTAGGGAGAAACAAAGGGAGAGAGAGGAGAGGGTTGAGGAGGAACCGAGTTGGGAAGCGAGGGGAGATGCTGCAGCATCCGGTTGTTCGTGTTTTCAGCGACTATCCCTCACACCCTGATTCACCCATCTTATTGGATCCTCCCACCTTATATAACGTGAAGAACCTCTGTTCGGAGGCGTCAGTCTTCTTCGTAAGTTTCTACCAACCTCATATTTAACTATGTTTGGGCGCAAGGTGAGTTCTCGCTTGAAGATATTTGAGGGTATTCTGCCTAACGATTGGCAAAGACTCTGTCGCAATCGTGTTTTGTTATTATTTTTTTAAGACTGTGATATTGCTTTTTCGACGGCGCTTTTATTCCTCTCCAATGCTAAAGTTCTCTCACTTTACCATTTCATTAAATAAATAGATTTCTTCCGTTCCGTAACAGTGCTACAATTTCAAAATATAAATATTTTAAGTGTGCCCTTTTATATGCTAATATTTATAATAAAAAATCTAATTGAATTATATTCTATTACAACAACGATAGTCGCAATTAATAATGTCTGTTAGCCTTACTCTTGTTTGCACAAATTAATTGATTTCGTTCAAATACGAACATAAAGTGATTATTTGTAGTATAACCTAGGTTTTCTAGATTTGCCTCATTTTAAGTATTGTCAAAAATTTTCAATCATCAAATTGTAGATTTTTTATAGTGATTAAACAGCATTTCGTTTTGTTGCTAAACCCACAAGATCGAACGTTAAGTTTATTGTTATTTATCAGTACGATCTCTAATTAAATGAATATATCTGCATCGGCAGTGTATTTCTTCACATTTAGTTTCTGTATCCTAATATGAACAGCACTGAACTTGATCGTCTGATTTTAATCTCGACGAGTCTCGTAAAAACCATTTGAGTTCGTCGATGTTAGCTGTCGTGGTTTAGCATAAACAATACAATTACCGTTTGTTATCCTCTTGATTAAAGCTTTTCATATAAAATGACTTCCACTCTGCGTCACGTGATAAATAAACGAATTTCTATGCTTCATCCGTAGAAACAGCGGTGGAACACTCAGAGACACAAAAAATTGGGGAGCGTCTTTAATGCCATTACCATCTCTAGTGCCATTTTCTTCTTGTCTATAAATGAATATTCACAGATACAGAATATTATGCTATATCCAGTTACGTGCTTAGGAATCGATTTGAAATAAAATTTAAATAAATGTATTGGAGTTTAGCTCTCCAATTATCCCTCTTTATTTTCACTCCCTTTTCCTATCCCCCCATCACCGCAGGTGCTGATGATGCTTTTGCTGCTCGTGGCCTTAATGGCCGCGGTGCATGCAGACCTTGAAACTGCAGAGCAGCACTATGGTGGGAGCCGCCCGGGATCGCATGGATTAGCCGGCCAGCAAGGTGGTGTGTATGGAGGCCAGCACGGAGGAGGAGGCCAGTACGGAGGTGGTGGACACGGAGGAGGACACGGAGGAGGGCACGGAGGAGGACATGGAGGAGGACACGGAGGTGGACACGGAGGAGGACACGGAGGTGGACACGGAGGTGGGCACGGAGGTGGGCACAACCGGCCACATAACGGCTGATAACGTTCAAGGAAATAGACAAGATGTTGTATTCTCTCCGAATGACGGGCCATATTCACAAAATATTTTAAGTTGTTTACCAAAGTGTAAAAATAAAAAAAATGGCGTCCAGGTTCGTTAAACTAAAAATTTTGTAAATAAGTCCAACTTAATAAACTGTAAAATATTCAGCGATGGTTGTACGATTATTTTAAGATGACCATAGAGGCTGAAGCTTCTCTCCTTCCCTCGGTCCTGAATCCCTCCACGATCCAATCATCTCTTACTCTCACAAGACTAGCAAAATTACCTTCGAAAAATTTGCTCACATTATCGCTCAAACCTAAGGAAAAACTTGGAGCATATTTCATAAGGTTATTTGTACGTGATTCTGAAAATTTACCGGTAAAGCGTCACTTTAAAATTTCAAAAATATTCTGAAAGTATCTGTATTTTCTACGCCAGAGGTCAACAACCTATCACAAGTGGCGCTCCAAATTCACGTCAATGTATGGCCTGGAGTGCAAGTAATGAATTTTAATTTAATTAAATGATAATTTTTAATACTTAATCTCCACCGGTTTACTTAAAGAAGGACCACATTGTCAACTGCTTACATTTGTATGTACCTACCGTCTGAATATTATCGTACACGACCAACGTGATCTTCCGAGAAAGAAAGAATTATTAATTTTCATAATTGTCAATTTGTAAACACATACTTTAATTTATGATAAATATCAATATATTCTCATTATAACCCAAAACTAACATTTCGACGTATCTATGTATCTTAACTCTCCATTATTTGTTACCTTCTCTAAACGGCATTAAATTTTTATGAAAATTTGCCGTTCTTATAATATGAAATCCCCCTTGTGAGACTAAAATGTATACTATGGAAAAATAAAGAGAGCGAAAATAACGGAATTTTGGGTTGAAGATAGTCCTTTTAAGTACAAATGCCCACAAATTACTATTCTTACGTATCATCTCTACTCCTCGATAGCCTTCTTGAAGATAAAAACCCTCGAGACAATTTGAATTCCCGCGTCACAAAGCGGTGTTGCCAAGTCTCTCTCCTTCCATAATCACTATGGTATCGCTGTGTCTTGGTTTTCTTTAAAAAGAATACCGTGGGAACGCCAATAAATAACTATTTTGGTGTAGTTTTTCCCAAGGAATACGAATAATTCATCAAAAAATCGGTACAACATACATTGTACAAACTTTCTCATATATGGGTACTAATGCGTCGTTTAGTTATCTTTAGAAAATGAAAATCGTATGAGCCTGTTTTTAGAAAATCAATTTTTGTTAAAGTTGCCCAAGAATAAACTAGCCTTATATTCATTCATTGAGAAAAATGAAATACGTAGTATTATTGTAGATGTATACTCAAGTAACTGTACGAAATTTGATCAAAATCGTTATAGCCGTTTTTGAGAAAATCGAATTGTTGTTATAGTTGTCTAGAATAAACTAGCCTTATATTCATTTTTTGAGACATATGGACTATAAAGTATTATTGAAGACGTAAACTCAAGTGACTGTACGAAATTTGATCAAAATCGTTAGAGCCGTTTTTGAGAAAATCGGATTGTTGTTAAAAATGCGTCGAATAAACTACTCTTAATTATTGAGCAATGTCAACCATTTTTATGTATACTCTGCTCAGTACGATAAAATGCCTAAGTACGAGATTTCATTCATTTTCGCTCTACCGTCTAGGCTCCAGAGCCAGTAACAGACAGACAGACCGACAGACAGACAGACGGCATTGCAAAAACCACTTTTTCGGATTCAGCGACACCTAAAACGTATATTTCCGTAAAAATCTCGAGGTCGAATTTTTTCGCGAAAACAATACTTTCTCGATACTTCGTATGAGAAAGTAAAATTACATATCTCGATCGAATATTCTGAAGTAAAATTGAGGAAGTCTTCTTTGACATGAAATCAGACCTCCTGCTTCAATCCGAGCGAAGGTTGGAAACCCTCGCCGCGAGTATCTATTGTGCTTCAAAAACTGAACTTATGTTAGTCCCTTCTTGCCAGGTATATTTCTATGCTTTCCCCCACACAGAAAGGATAAAGCCTAATATTTTATGATAATATCATTTCCTTACTTTTCTACGTCCAATAAAAATTAGAAAAATAATTTACGCGAGTTTGTCATAATTGCCGAAATGTTACATACTTTTAGAGGACGCTATATTTTCGTACAGTACATCCACAATAAAATGGTCTATTGTCTAGTACGCGATCAAAACTTAGAAGGGGCGTGCAATGAATGTGGAGGAGGTGGCAACAGTGGGTGCCGCTGACACCTCTCTCCCGCCAGTTTTGCTAGGCGAGGCGTAGCCATAAGACGGAGACAAAATGAAGATGAAATAAAATTCGTTATCGTTTTGGGAAGTAATTAGTGGATGTTTTTCTTTACATATAGTTAGACTTTCGTCCGGTGACAACGGTATCGCAAACTTTCAGGAATGACGAAGATAGTCGAAGTTCGGAAATTTAATAAAATCGGGTATTAATGTTGCATTTATGAAATAATACTTCCCAATTTTATTCCCAATGGTTCTTGGTAAATGCCATTAAAATTTCAAATTGAGACGTTGTAGGACTTCCGAGTTATAAACATTCAAAATAGTCATATCGTGTCAAGAGGACTAAAAACCGTGCTTTTTACTTTCTCATACGAAGTATGGAGAAAGTATTGTTTTCGCGAAAAATTCGACCTCGAGATTTTTACGGAAATATACGTTTTACATGTCGCTGAATCCGAAAAGGTGGTTTTCGCAATGCCGTCTGTCTGTCTGTCCTAGACGGTAGAACGAAAATGAATGAAATCTCGTACTTAGGCATTTTATTATACTGAGCAGAGCATACATAGAAATGGTTGACATTGCGCAATAATTAAGAGTAGTTTATTCGACGCATTTTTAACAACAATCCGATTTTCTCAAAAACGACTATAACGATTTTGATCAAATTTCGTAGTTACTTATGTTTACGTCTTCAATAACACTGTATAGTTAACACTTCTCAAAAAATGAATATAAGGCTAGTTTATTCGACGCATTTTTAACAACAATCCGATTTTCTCAAAAACGGCTCTAACGATTTTGATCAAATTTCGTACAGTCACTTGAGTTTACGTCTTCAATAATACTTTATAGTCCATATGTCTCAAAAAATGAATATAAGGCTAGTTTATTCTAGACAACTATAACAACAATTCGATTTTCTCAAAAACGGCTATAACGATTTTGATCAAATTTCGTACAGTTACTTGAGTATACATCTACAATAATACTACGTATTTCATTTTTCTCAATGAATGAATATAAGGCTAGTTTATTCTTGGGCAACTTTAACAAAAATTGATTTTCTAAAAACAGGCTCATACGATTTTCATTTTCTAAAGATAACTAAACGACGCATTAGTACCCATATATGAGAAAGTTTGTACAATGTATGTTGTACCGATTTTTTGATGAATTATTCGTATTCCTTGGGAAAAACTACACCAAAATAGTTATTTATTGGCGTTCCCACGGTATTCTTTTTAAAGAAAACCAAGACACAGCGATACCATAGTGATTATGGAAGGAGAGAGACTTGGCAACACCGCTTTGTGACGCGGGAATTCAAATTGTCTCGAGGGTTTTTATCTTCAAGAAGGCTATCGAGGAGTAGAGATGATACGTAAGAATAGTAATTTGTGGGCATTTGTACTTAAAAGGACTATCTTCAACCCAAAATTCCGTTATTTTCGCTCTCTTTATTTTTCCATAGTATACATTTTAGTCTCACAAGGGGGATTTCATATTATAAGAACGGCAAATTTTCATAAAAATTTAATGCCGTTTAGAGAAGGTAACAAATAATGGAGAGTTAAGATACATAGATACGTCGAAATGTTAGTTTTGGGTTATAATGAGAATATATTGATATTTATCATAAATTAAAGTATGTGTTTACAAATTGACAATTATGAAAATTAATAATTCTTTCTTTCTCGGAAGATCACGTTGGTCGTGTACGATAATATTCACCCTATCATAAACAATAGCACGTTAATTAAGCTAAGGCTGAGATTCTTAAAGAACATTTCGGGAATATTATGATGCTTATGCCCGCAATCACACGTCTTTGCATTCAAATATGTTATCCCTAATGAAACGATTGATATGTTTTTACACACCCTTTCAAACAGAATTATATAAATGGACTTCAAATCGACCATTTTGAAATCTCAAAACTCTTCGTCACGCTATCGTTGACGCTCAAACTTTATATAAGCCATTTCGGCCAAATTTTACAAGATTGTATTGAGCAGCAAAAGAATATCTAGGGTTAGGCTCCAGGCATCAATTTTTATATATGCAATTTTGACATCGTCAGACTGGCCTACAGTGGCCCGTAACGCGTTCCCGTTGCCAAACTGAAGCCCAATATTTGCAAAGATATAATCATCGATCCCATTAGAATTTATTATAATAATTAACGGTTCTTTTAAGCAATATGAACATTAACGAGACCATCAATGATATTTTAAGTCAAACGAACAAAAAAAAGTGGATAACTACGTAGACCCTGACTACCAAACCTACTCGCAGTTATCGAAAGTTGTGGTATCGTACCAACGGATCCTGAATAAAATCGATAGCCAGGTCGACGCTTGGCACCGCATACGAAAGAAATAACTAGAAATCTAAATCGTTGAGGTATATGCTTTGCATTAGCATTTTTACGGTGCGGCGGTTCCGTTTTTATTGCAGTCGGCGACGTGAAACGGGTATCGTCTACGTTATTTTTTAAATCTACGTCGACACCGAATTTAAATAAATTTTCTACAGCGACATGTAATGTCGTTTCATTGAGATTCAATGGAGCTCGCAATTTTCCGTTTGCTAGTGTCTTTCGTAGAAGTTCTTCTACCCGTTCTAAATTATTAGATTCGAAAAAATCACTTCCGAAGTCCTGCTGTCGATTCGCAAAACCGGGTATTATGCAATGGAAAAATCGAAGACAAGATGGGTCGTTGGATGATTTGAAAGGGAAACTAAAATAAGTTTTCTAAAGATAGTAAAAAGTAGGGATAACAATACCCTTCTGAATGTCATTCAGGAATTTGTAGAACAGGGGACAACAATAATGACGGACTGCCGGAGAGGATATAACGCTTAGCAGCAGCTGGTTTCAACCTCCAGACTGTCAACCATCGCTATAATTTTGTAAATCCCAATAATCCACAAGTACATACGCAGGGAATCGATTCGTATTGGTCAAAGGTGAATGAATGAGAATAAGAATAGGCTGCATGTGCATAACAAAATTTGAGAATTACTTATTTGGTTGAGTACACGTGGCGCAGCCTACACGCGACAGAAGTTATTTCGATATTCCATCCGCGCATTGCAACATTTTTATCCGTTAAAGATACAGATAGAGAAGTACAACATTTTAATCAAAAAGTAGTTACAAAAAGTATAAATCATAAAAAATAATAATAATGCATTAAGGAAAAATATTGACGTGGCTTTTCATCCGAAATTCATTTCCAAACTAAACGACAAGGCTCTCTGAGTCGCCGATAACATTGGTTTGATACAGAGAAAATATAAAACTGGGTGTCATTTTAATGTAGTTGGCGGCTCAGGGAGTTTCCATCGATATCATTTTCTAACAATAAGACGTTTGAAAATAAGTTAGTTACTCAGAAAAAATTATTGATTGCTATTATTAAGACGAAAATAAGCTTCTTTCTTCTCTTTTATTTAGAAAAAACAGATGCTAAACTAATTTAAATGACTAAAGTGGCTAAGAGTATAGAAAACAGAGACACAAAGGAAAAGTACCTGTCAATAATGAAAGCATTCACATGACCGGGCGTGCAATGAATGTGGATCGTTAACTAGGGTTGTTAAGCGGCCATTTTAAAAAAATCATATTGTTTGGTCATTAAACCGGCCCTGTAATAAATATTTAAATATAATTTCATATATATATATATATATATATATATATATATATATATATATATATATATATATATAATAGAACAATACAGCAGCACTATAATTACATTTTAAATAATAATGCATTACTTACATTAAAATATTTCTAAATCTGTCAATTTTTTTTGTTAATCAGGATTTCGGGATTCAGGCTTGCTTATTCTTGACTAGCAGAAATATCCGGCGTTGCCCGGGGAAATTTGGTTCAAATCCGATCGGAATTCTAGATGATACATGGTATTTAAGAATTCACTCGGCCGCCGTTTTGAATAAAACGTGAAGAGAGAAACAAAAACCACGTATGAATTATTTCTGGGAGCCCTCCACAATCGTACCAAATTTCATTCAAATAAATAGTAGGACTTGGGAAAATATGAGTAGTTTAATCAGTCCCCGCCGTCCAATTACGGATAAGGAAGTATGTAGTCGTTTCCCACCTTTCTCACTGTGTATAAGATGTACAGTTACCTGTTCTTTGAGAATAGGAAGTTTATGAGAACAGTTATTTTATTGAACAATTTGAAAAGAACTGTTCCGTTCTTTCTGACACCTCTCTAGATGGCAATATATTAGCATACAAAGTTATTTTGCTTTTTGTACAATTAATATATTTGTGATAAAAAAGTGATTACTCTATTGAACAGTTTGAAAAGAACTGTTCCGTTCTTTCTGACCTCTCTAGATGGCAATGTATTAGCATACAAAGTTATTTTGCTTTTTGTACAATTAATATATTTGGGATAAAAAAGTGATTACTCTAGCTTTAACGGTGTGGAAATGTATAGATGCACAAATAAACAAACAAACAAACTTTCATAAATATATGAGATTATTCTTATATAACTGCCGTTAAATCTTTCCAAAAACTCCATCGGCAGTTTCTTTAAATTCTCCTTTACTTTATTCTCCCTCCCCCTATTTTCCTCATTTTCTTTCAACTACATTGTAAAAAATTGCTATCCTTATCCCCCCCTTTTCATTCCAACGTCATATACAGGGTGGGCCAAAGAAATGTCCTCGATTTTAAAATGAAATTACAGGATAACTATACAAGATATGACTGAATTATATATTAATCAAGAAAAAATATTTGTACTAAATGACACATTTTGCCACATGTTCACAAGGTATCAGAAAAGTTCACTACAACAGCTACATATAGTCAATATTAGGCGTGAAACCTACAGCCTATAGTCAACAAATGTACTGCACCCATTCGCTTGTGTGCTCAGAATGATGCAAGACATTTAGAAAAATTGTATCAACGGAAATAAATTTGAAAAAAATCGTTTCTGACTCACGCTCGCATCACAGTTCATTTATTCGTTTTGAAATTGGGTAAATTTCTTTGCCCCACCCTGTATATGTATGTGCATGTCTCAGAAATTAAGCCAGCAGCCACCCGAAACCGGTTTTGTATATCGAAAATGAATAGTGGCTCTTAAAGCGTAATTTCAAACAAAACAAAAAACGAATAATAAGCTCTACACATTGAAGCCTCAACAAAGAAGCAACAATGGAGCTGATAGAAAAGAAAGGAGGCGGCGAAGAGACAAAAGGGGAGGAGAGAAGCAGGAGGACAATGACGAGAGTGGCAGAGAAAAATGGGAAGGAGTTGCAATAGAGGGGAGAAAGCGAAAGAAAGGAAGAGGGGCGAATAGGGGAAGAAACGTTGAATAGAGAAGCGCGGGATGAGAGGGAGAACGAGAGGGGGCGGATGAGGGAAGAGGGTCATCGGAGGGCAAAGGGAGGGCACAAGAGAGTTTTGGAAAGTGGAGAGCTTGAGGGTTAGAGAGGTAATTTAAAAAAAACGCCGGTATTAAAAACAGATCAAGAGAGAAAGGCAATGAAAGAGGTGGAGAACGCAGGTATTCCATTTTTTCATATAATCCCCCTGACTTTGAATAACTTGCACTTAGTATCGCTAACTAAAAGCCAACTGGATAACTAAATTGAAGCCTATAAAAAAGCAAAAGTCGGTGGATTTAGCTTACGAGATTTTAGGAATAATCGAAACCCATAGATGTGTCGAAAGACAGGAACACGATAATAAAATGCGTTGGATCGGTAACAGGACTGAACGATAGAGAACATTCAGAGTTTATATTTTTAATGACAGTCAGGGATCATGACATAAGCATAAGCCTACAAATGAAAAATTTTAATAATGGACATTGCACGCTCTGCCACTCGCCTTCTCGCGGGGTATAACGTTGGTTTAGATGAAATGACGCTTTAGATTCCATCAAAACATCCGTTTTAATCTATTAAAATATGAAGAATGGAATTGCAACTGCCTGAAATACGAATTAAATGCTGTTATTTTCCATTTTTAAATGTAATTCTACACTGAATAATTTATGCGAATGGTGCAACAAAGTCTTGGACATTTTCAAGTACAGTGTCTCATTTAAATGTTTGGTGAGCTCGGCTCACCGAAGTGTCGTGGCCTTTACTTTGAATGCCCCTCGTGAGGATAACAATAATAAGCCGTCTTTATTAAGTCGATATTTTAGATATCAATGTCTAGTCTTCCATATAAACCTGACGAACACAAATATCCATGTCCTGGGCGGGATTCGAACCCGCGGCCTTAGTAACCGTCGGCAGATACGCTAACCATCCGGCCTTGGTAGAAGGGTGGTTAGAGTATCTGCCGCCGAATACTAAGGTCGCGGGTTCGAATCCCGCCGAGGGCATGGATGTTTGTGTTCGTCGTAATGGGTTGTATGTAAGAGTGGACTATATAGTCTAAATATCGCCCTTGAAAATAAAGTCGAATTATTATTATTATTATTACCAAGGCCTACAAGGACAGGGGCGCAGAAAGAAGAAAGTTAGACGGAGGGGGCACGTGAGAGAAGGTTGATCAGGTAAATATGAAGGAATTAAAGACAGAGGAGAGAGATAGGGAGGGGTGGTGCAATAGAGGGCCTATCCCGAGAAATGGAGAGGGGGGGGGGGTAACGAAAGGACAGCAAAGAATAGATGGGACAAAAGAGGGAAATGAGATGGAGTAGTTAGGAGCGAGCGTATGGCATGGAAATGATGAAAGATAAAGATGATTGAGAAGAAATATGCTGCTTGAGACGAAATTAAATAAGTCAATCCTGAGTCTACGACTGTATCGGAGCAGATGAGAAAAGGGAATCGCACGAGGTACAACAGGAGGAGGAAACGAGTTGAAGGGAAACAACAGACTCATAATGAATAAGAAGATAGGTTTCACGAGGCTGGAGATATTTAAGGAGACGACTAACGGGCGGGAGAAAGGTGAAGTAGAGTGGAGGTTTCATTGGAGGATTTGATTATAAAGAGGCGCTGAAAGCGGAAAAGAAATGAGAAAGCGTAGGAGGAAAAATATAGGTAATGACGACTTGGATGGGCGTACATGTTTTGTTGTCGACCGTGACATTTCATAACGTTTATATAACTAACAAGTGACTGAAGATTCACCATCCACAGAAGAAATTATTCGTGGAGCAAGGAGGAAAAATGCAATTTTTCCGCGTAGCATAAATTAAAACGAGTTATGTTGCAACTACATTGACACAATAAAAAATTCTTAGAAGAATGAAACAGGATTTACGACATAAAGACTTTTTTCCTTGTGTCGGTCGATGTTATCGAATTAAAAAAAACATTTCACGCTTGTTTTTTTTTGCGAGAATGTCTTGAACGTTATTTCATCACATGGGCTCATTCCGGGGAGAGCTGCTACAACGCATAAACGCGTGGAGGCTGTTCACACCAAATTGAATTTGGTCCATGGGTTTTCCAAAGTTCATTTTCATAAGAATCCGCAAGGACAGATAGGCGCTGTTGAGCACACACGGGCTAACAGGCAGTCATATGGAAGCTTATAGGCGCGACAGAATTTCTGCGAAACACTCAAACGTCTTCCTCCTTTACTTTTCAGAATCCGATCATTTTAATTAGTGAAAGGCTATCCTTCCTAACACTTGACATTCACGACTCTACCGCACTTATTTTCCCAATTCTTCCCGTCTCCTTAATAGCCGAACTACATTAAAATTCATAAAAGAATGGATTATTTAATTATTGGTGACTGAAAATGCATGGTTAGGTGCACAACACATTTTCAATCCTCTTTAATTCCTGATGGCGCGTAATGTGTTTGAGTATGCATTTCCGACCCCGGACAGTAGCGCCGTGTTTGTGAAATCACGCCAGACGCAAGACTGTTTAAGTTGTCAAAGGCAAAGGGATATCATGCTAAATTATTATTATATTATATTGTATTTTTCCTTCATTTATGACAATTGTGCATTTCACGGGTACCAGAAAGAGAGAATACGGAGTGAGGACCAAAATTCTTGAAAACATTTACTGAGTTATGAAGCATAAACTCAAGGTTATCAAATAATCCGTTTATCCCTTAGATAAAATTTAAATTTCGATACACGCTAAAAATATTTTTATAACAACAGTAGAAAAATCTAATATCATTTAGTAACGATGCATAACAGAAACAGAGAATTAAGGTAGGAAGTAATGTATCCGAAGAAATTGTCACATCAGGTGTTCCTCAGAGAAGTGTTTTTTAGACATTAGTTACACGAGGACAGTTGACTGTCCTGCAACTTATCGTACAAGACAGCAGCTATCTCGTAAACTGTCTCAAGAGGACTCTGCATCAGGCAGAGTAGCGTGGATGATCGAAATAGTTAGCTGTCTTACAGTGTCAAAATGGCTCCTCGAAGAAATGTTTTAAACCGCCCTTTGAAATAACCAATTGCAGTTTCTAAATGTCGTTCACACCAGCTCCACTTTTTGGAGATTTTATATTGTTGTGAGTTTGTGAATATATGTGGAACTAATTGATTTCATTTTATTTTTTTACATCTTCTAATGACACACCCAACAGTTTTAATACATCAACAATCAGAAGCTCTTCAAAATATTAGAAAAAGTCCCACAGAAGGCCGGAAGGTATGTGTTAGGTAGTTTACGAATGGAAGACAGCGTAGCCGAAATGTTAAAAGAACTAGGGTGGAAATTGCTAGAAAATAGCAGTAAAACATAGAGACTCGTTAACTTACACCTCGATATGGAAAGATCTAAGTGAAAGCTTATAAAATCCTACTTTTATAGGAAAATGACTATGCGTATAAAGTAAGTACTAAAGTAAATACCAAATAAGACAACTTTGCACAATTTTCACCATTTTAATATCAAGCGACTGGTTTCATATCGGCTATTGTATCATCAGACATGAAGATGTATGTTATATTTCGTATTTTATTTAAATGCAATTACAGCTTCTTCGGTGAATTTTAAGTACTAAATTCTAACGGAAGGATGTGGGTAAATATTCTTCTATAAATAGAACGGCGGTGGAATGAAATAAATAACCTGAAGGACTACTTAATCCCTTACCAAAGAGTAAAGTTTTTAGAAACAGACTCAAAGAATACTGTTGTTAAGTGTAAAATTCTTTATAACGTGTTTATATATATTTGGCCTATATGTGTACTGGCTGCCAAACTATTTTTATGTATAAGACTAGTGTGAGAGAAATAGGGAACTGCTTGGTAGGGTGATGTACGGTGGGGATTTTGAGGGTCTCGGGACCGCTTCGGTAACAATGGAGGCTTGCAATGAACCTTAAAAATAGTAACACAACTTTTTAAATTTCAACTATTATGACTATTTTGATTTATCTTTTACTATTTAACAATATATTTTACTCATTCTCTGTTTAATGGTACCGTTACCATCTGGCCGGTTATGCCTCCTTTTAATCCTAATTCATCATCATCATAGGTAGTCTGTCCGTAGACATGTCCGTGATTATTCATGGTTAAACTTGGTTCACCATATACTCCTATATTTCGCAGTCTTCTTCATGCCTTGATAGATCTCTTTCCCTTTCAAGTCGTCTATCAGCTAAAACCTTTTCCTACCTCTCTCTTTTCCATCCAGTTTTCCTTCTAGCATTTCTTTAATCATGCTCTCTTCTCAGGTAATGTCCAATCCATTTCGCCTTCCTCTTTTTGATAGTCTGTATAATCGTTCGCTTCTCTCCTATTCTTCGTAGTACTTCCTCGTTTTTCACCCTATCTGTCCATTTTATATTCAGCATTCTTCTCCATGTCCACATTTCGAAGCTTTCCAAGTATTTAATATCATTTTTCCTTAGTGTCCATGTTTCTGCCCCATACAAAACTATACTCCATACCCAAGGACCATACGAGATCATAACAAGAGAGTGATTCCCACGAGGGACGTTAATAGGTAGGTTTTGGTGTGCTGCACTCCCTGCCACTCACCAGACTGGTGATTTGCAGGGTATCATGTAGATGTAGATGTAGCCTTTTATCAACTTCTAATTCTCCTTTATATTCCCCGTTAGTAGGAGTTTCTTTTTTCTGAAAGCGACTTTTGCTTTCGTTATTCTAGTCCTGATTTCATCGGTACATTTTGCTTCTGTCGTTATGATGCTTCCAAGGTATTTGTATTGTGAAACTTCTTCTAATGGCTTTCCTCCAATATTTATGTTCAAATTTTCTTCTTCTTTACTTGATATTCGCATGACCTTGGATTTTTCTGTATTTATTTCCATACCGTATGTTATTGTTTCCTACATTTCTTTTGGATATTGCGCAATAACGTGGACCGCACTTTCCCCGGGATCGTGCTAAACCCAGCTGGTTTCTTTTCAGTTGATTTATTGAGTTTGGCGGAGAAAAATACTCAGGTAGACGACATTTTTATAGATTTCGAGAAATACTCCAACAAGGAATGTCACAGTAAATTAATCTTAGCACAAAATATGTGAGTTAAGTTGGGTGTTTTCTCTCCAACGGGCAATAAAAAATAGTCATCGACGGTGTGAGCTATGATTCCGTTAAAATCACTTTCGGCGGTGATCAGAGCGTTATCTACGTTTGGTCAGGCCAAAGGTCAAGTACATTTCTAGCATATGGGATCCACTTGAGAAAGGCCACATAAAAAGGCTGGGAAAAATGCAGCGCAGGGCACCAATATTTTTTAAAGGAATTTGTGGCACTATGGACAGCTTTACTACGTCATTAAATATTTTTATTTGGTATCCCTACAATAACGTATACTGAACGCTAATTTGAAACTTCTTAAGAAATATGACTCAGAAAGCTTAGCTTAGAAAGTGAAGCGCCGATGCATAACGGAAGTCACGGCCACCAAAATACAATAAGTGACCGACTTCAGGGCGGAGGTTCGTTTTTTCCTTGAACGAACCTTGAACCACAACAAGACATTCAAATCTGCGAGTGAAATTTTTTGGGAAATGTTATAGCACTGCACCATTTGCCACCCATATGTTTTGTGAATTTCAGGATATTATGTATAAAAGCGCCGTCTAAAGTGCATCAGTTTATTTAATTTTATAATGTTTACTGAGACAGCAAATACTCGAGGAAAGTGAGGACAACGTCACTACGCAACAGCCACGTACTATTAATAGGACCTTTCGCTATCCGTTGCTTTTAAAACTATATATTAAACATACCATATTAGGGTTTTAACAAGCAATTAAAAGTCAACATAACCAGTATTTTTCTTACATGATTAAGAATTTCGAGGGCCAGAGCTACTTTTTACGGGCCTCATTTCTGCATAAATCTCTAGATTAGAATATATAGTGAATCTTTTGGGCAAGAGAGAGAGATATATATAGTCATAACGAAAAAATCATGTTTATATTTTTTTCTATTTAATAAAAAATTGTTAGTTTCTTTGCACAAACATACAAAGATAAAGAAATGTGCGGAACTCGGGAATCCCGCTCGTGCAGGGATAATTTGTAAGTGCTGTTTGCTCATGCCAAAAGCGCGGCCCTGACGGTTTAATTTTATTTCAACCGTAATTTATTATAGACTTTATTAGTAAAGATTAATGGGAAGCGATGCGAAATATGGCGTATCTCCTGCGATTCTCTCCGGTCTCGGAAAGAAGACGGGCTGCGGTCCGATCTCGAATAAAAATTTATTACAGTTTGTAAAATTTGGATAGTCTAATTATTAAAAGATAAGGCGAACAATATTCAAAGTTCAGTGGCAAAGCTTCTACTAAAAGCAGAGGTTAATAAAATATCGCTTTCTATGTCGTAGGTGGGAAACAGTGGACCTCGGAACGAATATGGAAAGGAGATCCGAGCAATTTAATGCGAAAAGTTTCACCTTTTCTGTTAGAAATTGAGGTCACATAGACTGGTTTGGCAAATCTTTGACTCTTAGAAATAGTTATTGCCTATTTGGTTTTCACATAGTGTACACGATACAACAAAATCTCTTAAAATATCGTTCGAACCGCTCTGATAGTGCCCGATTGATAAAAAATATTTCCCCTCCCAAGTCTTCATGGCCTTCGGAGAGTAACCCGTTATTTGAAAAAAAGGAAATTCGTACAAAGATGAATGAATTGGCAACTTTGCGCATTTACGGGTTACTAGCGACCTTGGTGAGCTCTCATATGTTAGAAAGGCTGATAATTGATTGGAATTTTTAATTCCTTATTATTGTATCGTAGACAAACAACTCGAATGGAAGAGAAAATCATTGCTAAAAAATATTCGATTTGTAAGAATTGTGAATTAGACGTAAGGAGAAAGTTGAAAATATATGGAACAAGTATATAAAATATTCAATCGGCAGTGTAATAATAGAACCTTGCTTCTTTTAAAATTCCGTGGAAATGTTTCGTGGGCCGTGATTTAGTTTAATATTTGCTTGAAAAAGTGTGTCATTCAAAGATATCATATGGTTGATTACCTTGATAATTTGTTCGTCTGATATATTATACTACCGATACTAAGTCTACAAATTGACTTTCATTAAATATATACAAATATATAAATATTCTATAAGTGTGGAAGGCGTGAGGGCGTGATATACATAATTGTTACGTTTGTAATGGGAGACATTTTTCAATCCGCATAGATATTCTAACTCATCATCTAATGTATATTATTTCTGTGCGCTATTTATTGTCTATATCTATTACGGGCACAAGTAGTTTTTTGTGCGGAAAATTCAACTTGATCGAAGGTTGAGTTTCACACAAGGCCAATGTTTGACAAACGCTGCTTTAAAGAATTTGGTGATTTCATCACCGCTAAAATAGGGTGATGAAAATCTATTCAAGAACTCAAGGATTAGTTAGTCGGAAAGCCTGTTGCTTTTTTATTTTAGTAAACATTTTACTCCTCCATTGAGCGCAGAATGAGAAGTGAATTATCTAAAAACCTCTCAAATGAAGCACAAATATTATTTTAGATGCAGTACTAATGTTTCTTTTAATTAAAATAAAAAATGTTGACATCCGGTTAAATTTATTTAATTACTGAATTTGTAATTAATATTTATTGAAATCGATGTGGAAGCGCACGTGCGAATTTTGATGAAAAGGAATAATGAACGCGAATCCAAGGATAAATATGCGATATGAAAATTTTAATGAGATTTATTTTTGAAATTTAATATCATATTTATGCATAGAGCTTTTGGCAATTTTTTTGGCTGACTGAAGATATAAAAGCGAAAAACTAGCATTATTTAGAAATAAACTACGGGCAGCAATATTAATACAGATTATCTAGTTGAAAGTTGAACTAAATCACTGGAGTCGATTTATGTATGTTACGTTTATTGGTTATTCACGTGCACTTCGTAATTATTACGTAAAACGGTCATGGTCGTTTGTCGTCGATTTCTTGCCTTTTCCGTCTCTTACACATTTCTGTCACAAAACACTATATAAATATAGCTATAAAAATTTTCCACTTTTTAAGTCAGGTTTACATGCATTTCTTAAATTTTAATTACTTTCAAATCCAAAAATGAAATTATTTGATATTAAAAGCCGAATTCAGCGATTATTTGAAAGCGAATAACTAAGTTAGGTCGAATAATTTAAATGTCGGTGTTTATTTAACATTCCTACAATTGTATGCACATTGTGAAATTTTAAATGTTGGCTTCTCTCCCAATAAAAAATTGGGCCCTCTACATAATATTGCTTCCTTATAATCACCTTGGCACTAAAGCCTCTTTCATCTTACGTTTTTTTGTTAGTTATAGAACACCACGCTAACGCTGCTGTTTCAGTCGATGATGAAAAATTCCGTGGTTTTTGTCAGTAGGATATCAAAAAAGATGTTATGGAAAGGTCTCTCGGCTAATAAAAAAATTTAAAACAAAAAACTTCACAAAATATAATATAAGAACGACGTATGCCTAATATCTCATTTTGTTTACATTATTACAAAGTAGAGCGTTTGGAAAGTCTCGTGCTATCGATTATTCCCTTATAATTTCACTTGAAAGCCTCAAACAACGCACCTCTGCGGACTTTCCGCGCTAGAGGGAGGTCATGGAACACGGCAATTGAGTGAAAGGGGGGCATTCAACAATTTGCTGCGTACGCGCGTTTTTTTTTTAATCTTTATGACTGAAGTCCCGATTGGACACACGTAAAGCATGGCTCATCGGCACTCCCTCCAAGGTCTTGACCAGTTTCTTACGTTACGCCGGCGCTTGTGAGACCGGCGTGTGCGAAGGGTAAACGCGGACGCATACGTGACGGGAAAACGATGATATTTGTTCGTGAGATTTATTGATCTTAGAAGCGATAAAATAATCTGGAACTTAAATCAACATCTCCGGAAAAAATCTTGTAAAAGATACCCGGGTTCGATTCCGGAAACATTTTCTTTCTCCATTACTTAAACATAGGAACGAGCTTGGGGTATTTTTAATTTGCGTTTTTTTAAATAATCAGTGTAGATACATGAGCATCTGTTCACTCAGGAAAGAAAATTTTACATTTACTGCTAAAATAATTAAAATCTTCTCCTAAACAGCCTGATATTTAATTATTCACAGAATAACGTTAAAATACTTCCTTTTGGTGAAAGCTCCTGCTAAAAATTCATGTAATTCGTTGATAAAAATAATGAAAGGAAAAGGCATGATTTCTTCTATCAGTGAGGGTTAATATGGCCAAAAATTATTTATTTAAGTTAAAGTATTTTAGAACAAAGCGGCAATTAAGTTCGGTGAAAAAATAAAAATAGAAATTGAGGAGATTTATTTCTCCATTTTTCTTCAATTTTCTTATTTTTCATCGTAAAATAAACCTTCAACACGTCAATTCTCATTGCCATTTATTGTAGATACAAAATTTCCAGGTTCCTACAGAATTGTAGTTGTAAAATTCTATTTCATGCTGATATATAAGAAAATGCTCATAGGCACAGATCACGGCTCATAAAAGTATCGTTAACTAGCAATTTCATGGGATTGAAGTAAATGTAGGTGTAAGTCGTGTTTCTATGAGTATTCATGTTTGCATATGTGAAAATATCACATGAAATTTCATTTTTTAAGCTACGAGTAGTCGTTAGAAAATAAAGGAATAAGACATGCTTTGAAATAGAAAGATTTTCAAAAACTAGTTAAATAAATTGATGTGTCCAACACATGACTTTCTCCATACGTAAGTTGTCAACTAAAATCAAATAAAATGGCGATAGGAACAGTTCAACTTATACGTTTCGGCGTTAGCGATTGAATTGTTTTGTAAATTGACCTTCGCCGTCTACCACGCGCGCGAGCTGCCCACTAACCGTCAATTTCAAAGGAAATTGAATATCTCTTAAAATATTCTTCATATGAAAATTTATTACGAACAAAAGTTATAGAAAAAATAATATCTACAACTTTTACGTATATGTATGTTAACAAAAATTCAGTTTTAAGCGAAATATTGAAGAAAAACTAAAATTTGACAGAAGTAAACCGCTACTTTCGGCTGACCGATTGTTATCAAAAGCTTTTAAAATCTTAAGAATATATATAAAATCATAAATATTGAATTTCATGCTGATCTGATGAATAGTTTTTGAGTTAGAGCGCCCACAAAATTTCTGTCACACACATACGGACATACAGACAGACATAATCGAAAAAACGGTGAAAACGTGTTCAGAGGACCTCAAAACGTGTATTTCCGTTGAAATCTCGAATTCGACATTTTTCATTAAAACAATACTTTTATATACTACGTATATGGAGAAAGTAAAAAACTGTTTATAGCCAAATAGGAAAAGGAAACACTAAGTTATCGATTTTTTCTTTCTTTCTTTTTTGAAGGATATAGAATTGGAGATCTGAGGAAGTTACTGAACATCCAATCCTACTCATTCTGACGAAGAAAAAACATTTACCGAGGTGATTTCATCTCAAGAATGGGATCCCGTAAACAAGTAGTTCTTCAAAAGATCGGATAAGCGTAATCATGGAGGACAGTAAGCGACCATTATGTCTATTCCGCTTCATGCGTCCGGGTTGCCAACTGCTGCTTCGCTCTTGCTGTCATTATTTGTTTTCATTGTTTTGTTTGCTGATCTGTTATCAAGTTATTGTTATTTTATACTTCGCGTTCTTATGTTCATTCGTTTTTTGCTATCCATTCATGTTGTTGTTTGTTATCATAATTTTGTTTTAAGTTTTTCTATAGAGTTATTGTTATTTTCCGTTATTTTATTATTCGCGTTTTTGTTACTAAGGTCTTGAGATTGTTGTTCCTTTAGTTATTAACAACTTTAACGATATGGATCCCGCTCCATCCACCTCAAAGCTAGGGAATAGGAAAATTATCCGTAGCTAGGCACGGGAAATTCTTTATAACATACATACTGAGTTCTATGAAGGAGGCTGCGGAAGGAATCAGAATTCCTATTAAAAATGCTTATGAGCGGGCCGAAGCAGCAACAGGCATCTCACGTCGCACATTAGGGCGAATTTTAAAGGAAGGAGCAGATATTGAAAAAGGTTGCAGGACAGCCTTCTTGTCTCCGCGAAAGAATAAGATGCAGAAGAGTCCGAAATCGACGGTCGACGATTTTGATGCCCATGTAGTGAGAAGAACAGTGCATCAATTCCACGTGAAAAACATTTTGTTTAAAGAAAATTAATAATATTAGGTTATACCCAAATTCGAAAAAAAAAAGCAATCAGACGGTAAAAATCGGACAAAAACCCGAAGTCTCTATACCAAATTGTATGCGAATGGTGTGGAAGAGGAGGAAGTGGTGTGTTAGGGAGAGGAAAGTTAGATATTTGCAAAATTCGTGGTAGAACAGTAGGGGGTGGAGTGTTAGAAAGGCAGGAGCAGGAAATAATTCCAGGAAGGTCTGGTCATTAACCGTTTTGTTCTGGAGCCCTTTCTGCTCACTGCTTCTTCAAAAACTTTTCCTTCCAAAAAATAACAATATCTGTTCCGACTCCTTAGAAAACTTAAAAATGTTCCTTATCTGCAACATATGTTTAGAAATTTTTTTTAACTATAATTCTAAATGAAAAACTTAAACTTACGAGGTATAAATATCAAATGAAAAGTGTTCATTTTTTGTAAGCAATTATTTCGTTATAACGTTAAACGTAACGAAAAACGAAATGTAGATTTTATCGTAACGAAAAACGAAATTGCTTTTTTGGCCGTAACAAAAAACGTAACGAATCGATTTTTTTTCGTTTGCCAGCACTGCCTACAGGTATAGGAAATGTTACGACTAAACATAGTAATAGAAGTAGAAAAACGCTGATTACAGAAGATGGTGTAAAAGTTGCCTTGATGAAATATGGTACACGAAGGAGGCAATGAATCATGTGAAAATAAATGGCTGCGATCCAACCGATACAGAAAGAAAAACTTTGCAATGAAAAATGAATGAAAAACATCGAGGAACATATTTTTGATCACGTTAAGGAAAATTATCCACTGAACAGAGCTTGCATATTATGTAGATAATAAAATGTTTAACAGAATGAGGCCAAATATAGAACCGGATGTATACGCAAAACACCCTACACAGTCATGAATATGAAGTGGTGAAATGCCAAGGATAATGGTTTTGCATTAGTAGAAATGAGAGAATCCGAAGAGAGAATTATGAATATGTTTGCAAAGCTATTCACAGGCCATATCATTTCTAGAGTCCGTTTTTTGAAAAATCTTAAAAGTACTGATTTTAAAGGCTTTTTGACGGGTGAGTTTTCTGCTAAACTCTTTTGTAAGTCCTCAATTCAAACGGCATTTAATACAGTATTATTGTACATTTAGGGATACTGATACAGATCCACAGTAAATGGTACATTTGCCACCGGTGCAACTGCATTGGGACCACAAAAAATGTAGCGTAAGGAAAACAAAATTATTAAATTAAAAATATTTTTCTTTTGTTAATGCTTACTTTCGGCCTCTCTGAGGTTCATTTTTGGGAGGAACGATGATAAAGTTATACAATTTTTGTATTTCCTTAGATATATAAATGATAATAAAGAAATTCTTTGAATTTACAAACGCTTAAGTCCGTACATATAGCCCTCTTTTGTAGGATCAATTCCCGAGTATCACAACAAACGAAGAGAACACACATTTCTAATCAAAATGCTCAATAAAAAGAATCCTGTATAAATAAGCGTTCACATTTCAGGCATGCTCAATATTTATATTGTAATTATGAATAAGAGAACATGAATAAATATATATTTTAAACAAACAAATCATTTTTGCAACATTTCATAGGATATATTTTGACAAGTTTGATAGATTAGAAAATCAAAAAAGTTTAACAAAGGACATCACCCAACATTTGGTAAAGACTGAAACACTTTATGTTATGGCTTTTATTATTTTAGAAAAATAATAATCCTTATTAGGGAATTGATTGTTCTATTACTATTGGTGAATATAATGCTGCGTGGGAGTATTACTCCATGAAAGGACTGTTTATGTCATATCACTGAAATAATTTTTTGAGCCAGATTCACTTTGAGGAGCAGTTAAAATATTTATGCTATTATTTGGCACAAAAATATCTCAGTTGCAATTACTAGTACTGCGAGACCGAAAAAGGATCTTTGAATCTTTATGCAGAAACTTTCCATTATATTTCTACTATAGACTGAAGTGAAGAAGTAGTAAGATTATAAGAAAATTTTGCAATTTTCGTTTGTATTTCATGATGTGGTCCCTGGCCCATTTCTCAAAAAATAAGATTTTCAACATTTGATTTGATCAGATATATAAATAAGAGGAAAAATAATAGGATGTTATGAGGAAAATAAAGTAGGAGAGGATGTAAGAGTGTGGCAGCTGGAAAAAAAGACATGCAGAAGAAATAACTCCATGGAGGCAATACATGTTAGAAAAGAAATGAAGGAACACTAAAGGAAAGGCAATGGAGACAGCAGGGAGAGTACGGGATGAGAAAAAGGAACGAATAGCTGGTCGGATACAAGAATTAGTCACGGAGGATTGAGAAGGAAATGAGCGAAGGACAAAATCGGGCTAGGATATGTGGCAATGAGAAAACTATAGTGATTATAGTAGTCGAAGAATTATGTGCATAATAATGGTGGAGAAAAGAATTACAGAAGGCTGTTGAGTGGATGAGCGAAGGTTGAAAAAGGGATTTCCCTCATTAATGGGAAGGTGCGAGACTTCGTTTGGAGGTAGCGAAAAGTATAGTAGGAGGCGGGGGAATTGCGGCCGGGAAGTGGAATCATTAGCGAGGGAAACGAGGAAAAGTAATATTTTTATTTTTGGACAAATTAAAATCGAGAAAATGGATCGACGTTAGGAAATACCGGATGAGTGATGAGGACCACGGAACTGACGCGGAAAAAATGTAGGAAGGCAGCGGAACGTGAAAAGTTTTTTAAAACGTAATCGAAAATCCGATGTGAAGGCGACTTATGTTAGTGGATCTGGATCGGCAAAGGGAGATAAATCTATTTTACGAGTGGGAAGTATGTTTCGAAAGTTTTCGAAGGATTTATTTTTTCCCCCGACTATTAATAATGCGCAGTGGTCAAAACGCGGACTTGTTGTATTGGCAAATATGCGTTATTTATTCCTCTCTTCTAAGGATCGTCATCGTGTGACCTTTCCCAGCTCTTCAGTTGTTTTCCTGTACTTTCTTAAGTAAACCGTTCCGAGGAGGGGAGGGGAGGGGAGCGGTGGATTTCTACGGGATATCAGACAGTGGTGGGAGAGGGGAATGTGTTAAGAGAGCCAGATAGTCGTCCAGCGGGACGCGTTTCTTATGACTGGGAATTTCCCTCGCACCTGAATTCCAGGAAGGTCGAGACACCCCTTTCCCCACCCTCATCCTGCCCAATCTCTCTCACAATATATAAAGCGGGGTCCCTGGCTAAGGAGGTATCAGTCTTCTCCCTCGCTCAGTACATCTCATCGTACTCAGCTATGTTTGGATACAAGGTGAGTGCCGATAACGTTTTTTTCTGGTAGTCTAATCCCAAGTTTTAACCACCAATTGCAGAGTAGTGATAAAGTTAAGAATTTAGGATTAAAGTAAGAAAATATGAGCGTTAAATTTAATTCCATATTATAAGTGACACTAGGATCACGATGGTACAAATTAGGGGACGCGGTTCGCGAATTAACGTACGAAAGAATTTCTTTTCCGCAAGGGAAGTACGCAATTGGATTCTCATACTGGGTTCATGTTGACACGTAATCCATTTGAACCTTACTGGAGATCACGCAGATATTCGTTACGATATTTCATTCAAAACGTTTTCTTAAACTATAAAATATTCCATTCTAACGCAATTCATGTACTAACTCTGATTTGGAACGGTCTGTTTCCCTCGGCATATTGTTTTGATCTTATATCTTTCTTACACTACATAAGTGTATATTTCACTACCCAAATAGTTATTATAGAGCTACCGTTTAATCCCGAAAGTGCTTTTCGTAATCTATGATCCTTTTTCACTTTAAAGCTAAGAATTGTATGATTTTCAATGCGCTAGGTGATTCATTGCAGCTCACAATGCCGCTGAACTCGTAAGGTTTTTGAGATGGTTTGTCGGAGTAATTGATGTACGGGGGAGATAATCTCTTGCATGTTTTTTTCTATTTTGTCCGAGAAAAATGTTTCCGCTCAACATTTGAGAACTAAGAAATAAGAAACCATTTGCGTTAGACGACCGTCTAGTTGTAAAAAAATGAAGGACAGCGGAAATGGTTTTGAGAGACCGGCTTTTACGCTTCATGATTTTGGAGCCCATTCCAAGCACACACCTAAATACCCTCTTCCAGCAACATCGCCAATGAAATAACCGAGGATTTTAAGTCATGGTTATATGAGATTCGTTTAGAGTATGTCGCTTGGCAGGTATTAATGTACCGAAACTTAATCCGCAAGCTCCTGTAATGAATAACCAAGTACACTTAAGTTGTTGGAGTATTAAAACTGTTCGTTTTTTCGAAGTTTCTCGCGTTTTTTGCTGTTTCCCCCTCTAATTTATCTCTTAAGGTACTTACTAAATTCTTTGACCCGCGTTCATAAGATGTGGCAATCGCGCCAAATCTAAAAGACAACCTCCGAAAACCAAGTTCAAGGTCGGCGTGGGAATTACTTCTTGTCCTTCCGCCCTCTCTCGTCTATCTCTCTCCGAACCTCCAATTAACATACTTTCTTTCCTTTTAGGCAATGACCCTCTTCCTGGTGCTCGTGGCTGTTATGGCCATGGTGCACGCGGAACTTGAGACGGCAGAGCAGCATCATGGAGGATACGGCGGTGGCTACGGCCACGGCGGCGGACACGGCGGCGGACACCATGGCGGTGGACACCATGGCGGTGGACACGGCGGCGGCGGACACCACGGCGGTGGGCACCACGGCGGCGGTGGACACCACGGCGGCGGACACTATGGATAACAAGGTTGATCGTTTTGGAGAGACGTAAGGACAGAGAAGAATGTCGCAATTGATGTGGACTTCGATGAAGAGGATTTTGTCATAAGCTAAGAAATCACACCGCCCTTAAAGGCAAAGTTGTATATTGTAACAAGATAAGGAATTTGTAAGAGTTTTTCCTAAATAAACTCGAAAATAACGGCCAAACTATGTTTCTATTAATTTGCGAATACCAGTTCTCCAAATTCACCTTCAGCTTTACCCGCAAACACTTCCCTTAGCCGTACAAATTTGTTTCCATCGTCCTCACACCACCGAGAATTTTTCGCAAACCGATTGAGGGCGGTCTCTCAATCATAATATTGGAAACGCTCGATTTTAAATCAATGTTTTCATTGCTTGATGCAGTGGATCATTATTACTTTAAAACGTCAGAACGCTCCTTAAACTGAGAAATGTTCCGTGACATCCACGATATGCCGTAATATGACACATGACTTAGCAAAACTTTTATATAATTTATTTGTTTGTGAAAATATTTCCGGCCCTGCTTGCGTCACCTACATAAGTGTCGTTGAGCCTTGAAGGATAACTGCTCTCAAGTAAGTGCGACCGAAGAGAAATTTTACGCTCTTTGCCGTAACAGCTATAGAATTAACCCGATGTATGATTAGAATGAAAATAAGTGAGCTGAATAATATACAACTGTATCGTAAAATACACGTGAAACACGTTCGTGACTTTTTAACTAGCTTTCTTTTGTTTGCACCATATCGAAAGTTTTTTCGCATATGTTAAAGTTAATGAATGTAGGGTACAATAATCGAAACCTATTTTAAAAATAAAATTTAAATTTAATTCTCCTTTTAAAATAATTTATTATTAAGTAATTATGAAAAATTGTAAAACTGATAAAATGTCGAAGACGTGACTCTCATTATTAATGTTGAAGCAAACATTTCTCTTCAAGTGTTCAGTCAGACAGCAGAAAAAGAATGAAATTGCTAGGTCGAGGTAAAGAACAATTGCTAATATCAAGTAAAATTTTGAAACAACTTACAAGGAAGTCGCTTATGTTATCAAATAGAGTAAAAGTCAACATTCGCAATGATTCCAATTAGATTATAGATACTGCTAGATACTGCGGTGTGAGAGCAAACGAATTGAGAATTTTAATATTTATCCCGATGCAAAAAAGGATTGAAAAACGTTTCCCATCGTTATTTTTTCCTCCATATAATATAGTTATTCATAATTTGCGATAAAATATTTCAAAATATACCTATGCACCACTAGGGGGTTCCCCGCTGTTCGAGGTTTAAGATTTAAAAGTAATGGCTACGTCATATAAGCACCTACGAATTTTTTTAGGAAAATAAATGAATCAAATAAATACAGCAAATGCAGTATTGTGTTTTTTCTTAAACCCCAAAAAATATTTCTCTCCTTGAAAAATTCTGACCTTCTAATTTTCAATGTATTTTACTACAAAAATCAATAAAACGCAATTAAATTTTCAAATCCTATTCTATTAAAATTTGTGCAATTGTAAAATTTCTTAAATCTATAAATAAAGAGAAAATGTTTCGATTTGCGAAGGAGAAGAGGAAAACGTGAAAAAACTTGTCGTTGTATTACTGAAGACGTATAAAAATATATGGGTAAGAGGTGTTAATTAGTTGTCGTCATGTGACAATAGCACTGACTGATAGTTTGGAATTAACGTCGATACATGCTGATTAGACTGACGAGGAAATTGGGACTGACACTGGGAGACTTCGTAATACAATATAAAATTGAGTGGAAAGGAGCGTATAATAACAATCAACATTAGCTTAAAAAGTTTATGGTCTATATATTGGACATTTGCACATGTGATAGCTAAGATATAACACGCAAAAATGTAGAGTTTCATTCCTGAATTTATTAAAATATAAATAACTGACTTAAGGAAAAACCGCAAATTTCAAGCTAAAAGGATTAAATCAATGACGAAAATAAAATATAAGGAGATAAAGAGAAAGCTGAAGACATCTAACGATCCACAAATGAAAATCTGCAGATAAAGTTTGTCTTAAAAAGCACTATCAAAAAAGAATAATCGCAAAATATATTTGATACGATATTAGGATCAATTTTGACTCATAAAAAGTGCGTAATCTTTCAGTCTCCTCACATAAAACTCGGTAGAATAAAAAATTTCAAGTCAAAATAAAAAACTGGCGAAACATCCTAGGTTCTACTATTACATAACTTACACAGACCTTTATAGAAAGATTGTATTTTTTCTTAGCTTATACTAACATGTTTTATTTCCCAGGTGTACATACGATGATCGCTGACTTAAAAAAACCTTCTACCAATATACTTCCGTGCAGCATGGCGCTTTTAATGTTTTGAAATTTAATTTTCGAATACACTTTTTGATGTTGATAATGCGCCGTAGATGCGTCATGTCTTATGTCATATATATTCGCTGCGAGAGTCAATGTCTTCCCACAATCCCTTTCGATATTCTGGGTCAGCGATCAAACTGGTTTTAATGTCTGCTGTTCTTTTCTGCGTCATTCAGTAACATAAAAGAGATTTTTAGGGTGAAAATCCTACGCTCGACCCACATCCCTTCGTCTCTCCCTCACGTTCCCTAAACTCGCCTGTCGGTGAAAGTCGTATGTCCAAGCGTAAGTCATTAATGCCGTACGAAATGTATGTGAAGCTATAAGTGAAGCTTAATCCCATTAAACGTCAGTTGTTTTATCCCGCTGTCGATCAGTTAAAATGGACATATGCTGCGATAGAATAGGCGAGAACCGTCCCCAAATTTTCTACCTTAATTGGCTCAACTCTCCAGTCCAGGGATATAAACTGTTTTGAGGTCAGGTAGCATAAAAGCTGAAAAAGTTTGGTTCCATATCTTTTTGCATAAAGAAGCTTCTTTTAGTTATCAAGTTAATTAAGTTAATGGCTCAATTTAATTTTCTAATGAATGCTATCTGGTGCTACACTGAAGGTTTGTTACAGCATAAGCATCACACAGAAAAGAACGAAGCAATTGATCGAGTATTATTTTAAATGAATCTCAATCATCGTTTACAAATTACTATCTTAAACTACCGTTACTATATACACACACACACACAGTGTGAGACCATGTATCCGGCATGCTTGGGACCTGACGGTTGCCGGATAGGGGTTTTTTCCGGAATTCGGGTAGCCAGGGCTAAAATGTACAAACAAATGCACAACCTAGCACTGTTATCCTTTCTTTTGAGTCTTTAAATCCACTAGGTGCTGATTCCTCTGGTGCAACAACATTAGATACAAGTAAAATTTAAAAAAATACAAAGCGGTTAGAAGTTTTGAAGTAGAAAGAAAATAAATGACGAGTAACTATAAGAATTTAACTATAACCACTAAAGAAATTCTAAATGACATAAAAAAATTACGCATGTCTCACTTACGTGCTAGGTGGAATCGACGGTTTACATAAAATTATAATAGAGACATGAAGCGAGAAATGAGCTTGATGATTTCATGAATGTTATGCCTCATTTCAAATACACATCGGTTTTCCGCAGACCCGCTTTTCTTAAAACCTCTACCGTTTTGTTACTTCACGAAATAGGTCAATCTCGAATGGTACGAGATCTTAGCTCTTACTCCTCTAAATCGAGAAGGCTAAAGGAAAATAAAAATATTTTCACTTGCCAAGTTTTGCGAATCGCCCGCCCAAAAAAAAAATCCGCCTCCGATCTTAGGTCCTTGTACAGAAACAATGGTGTCAACATTTTCACTGTATAATAAAGTGTATTTGAAACCGGTTTGTTTGCTTTTCTGGCTAATCAGTTTATTGGAATATTAGTATGTTATACCAAAGTGAACTGGAATCGAATCAAGTCGAGTCTCGAATCGAATCAGAGTGCATAATACGTAAGTAAATAAAGGTTAAATCTTTCATAATATAAAAAAAGAATTTTAACACAATAAAGATTTGAAAGTATCTCTTCCAAAGAACTAGACAAAGTGAGCTCCGACATTAAATGGTGCTGGTCAAGATTTTGAATTATTCTTCGTGGTAGACAGTGAAAGGGTTCATTTTTAAATTCATAAATATGTCCCACCCTATTGTGACCAATTCTCTTAATCAGATTTTACGAGTCTACATTAGCATGAACAAATTAACAACGTTCGGCGTTTATGTCCGGAGGCGCACTTGCTATATAGATTCAATCCAGCCAGGCCACGAGATAATTTCAACCAGTACAGACCAATGTTATATAAATCGAATAAACATTGCGATTAGAATTCGTATTCGAATTCTAATCGCATTTTAAAGGGCCCTAGGACAGACTGATAGCGGGGAAGACGTTTAGTTTCACGTTTCAAGGTCCCCCGAACACGTTTTCACTAATTTCCCGATGTCTGTCTCTCCGTGATAGAGATTTTTTGCGCGCTCTAACTCCGAAACTACTGATAAAATCAAAACACAATTTTATAATTACGATATTGATTTGAAAATCAAAGTCTGGTTAGACTAAAATTTATCAATCGAGAGAGAATTTTGGCATTTATCCGTTTTTGACAAATATCTCCGTTAGTACTTCGTTAAAGTAAATATTTGCTACAATCAAAGTTGTAGAAAATTATATTTTCTGCAACTTTGATTGTAACAAATATTAGTACTTCATTAAGGTAAACATTCGTTAAAATCAAAATTGTGGAAAACATAATTTTCTACAACTTTTGTTTGAAACAGCTTTTCATAGAACGGATTGTTTAAGAAATACTTCGAACATCCGTATATGTATATATATATATATATATATATATATATATATATATATATATATATATATATATATATATATATATAAAAGTTGTCATAGCGACATATATATATATATATATATGTCGCTATGACAACTTTGTTTTCGTTGCTATGATATTATTACCGTGTGGAGAAAGTCAAGTTCTGGACACATCACACTTGTTATAATTGGCTTAACGAATGAAAATCAGATATATTTAGAACAACGTTTTCGATCGTGTTTCGCTCATCCGCGGACGAAAAATCATTTTTTCGAGATTACGCAATCTGGAAGAAAATTTTTTCGGAATAGTTATTTTTTCCTCACAAAATGTTTGTGAAAATGTAGTTTTTGTTTTCAATTTTCCTCATCCAGAGTCATTAACAGTTATTTTGTGAAGCGCTAGGTTCTTTTAGTTCGATCAAGTCACAAAAAACGGTTTTGTCCTCACTCCGCTCATTTAGAAGATTACTTATAGGCTCTTGTCGTCCCTAGCCTCTACCTTTCACTTTCATCCGCTCTAAAGTCCCAATTTACGACCGCCCGTAACCTTGGATTTTCACCATTATATTTTGTTTCCTGCGTATATCTAGGTTTATAGGTGTACCAAATAAAAAAATTGTGATTCTATACAAATTCAAGGCGCTCGGATGGAACAATGAACCTAACAAAAATATTTGAACTCGTCAAAAATTTCCGTAATATAATGAAACTTAGTGATTACGATCTTATAACGAAAACAATTATAATTAAGGCTTTTCTTCATGTTTTTATTATTACCTTGATTAATGTGAAAAGTTGAGCGAAACGGCCAGAGTTTTAAACATGCGTGCAGCATCTAGGATTCAGTCAAGAATAGAAATTAATTAGATGAGCTTAATTTGAATAAGGATTTGAAAAAGTAGTTCTTTAACTGCCCAGCTTCATAAAAAACGTATAAACTTACCCTATCACTTAATGCGTCAAACTAAATTAGGCTGATATTTTTATGACAATATGTGGATATTTTTCCTTTTACGCAATCCCTCCTTCGATTCAGGTTGTTGATTCCGTCAGATAAGCGTAACCTCAGCTGACCTCGGCCTTTCTATTGCCCCTCTATCTTGGAATGTGATTAAGTAACTCTTTCCATGAAATATACGGCCACAAACCCCGCTTCCTCAAACGCTTTGTGTGTCTACCACTTAGTTACCCATTAGCTTGTAGAGCAGTGGTGTCCAAACTTTTATTCATGGCGGGTCACATAGGTGATTGCGAATCCTTCGACGGACCGCATTGGAAGCTGTTAATTCTTCTGCGGGCCGGATTATATTTTAAATCGGAAGCTTTCTATATATTTTGACGTGCCATTTAAGTGAAAATCAAGAGTAAATGAAGTTTTATGGTAGATATTTCAATGTTAAAAGTTTTATCATCAAATCTTTCAAAAAAATGCATGAAATTCTGTGTTAAATTTTTCGAATTGCTTTTTCATCATGGCTTCGCGGGTCGTATCCGGTCCACGTGCTGTAGGTTGGACAGCACTGTTATAGAAGATGATTATTTGGATTGAAAAATCAAAAATAAATTATCGAGCTCATCTTACGGTTGTATCCGAATGATAATCAAGTTGAATTTTCTAAATTCAAATGTTTTATGAATTCAGGAGCCGCCTTGACAATCAATCCTAATCAATGGTAAATAAATAAAAAGATTTTATATATGGATGTGAAATGAATAGTTCAAAGCGCAATATGCCTGTTTTCTTACTTTTGTAGCGAAGAAACGCAAAGTTGTCCTTAATGCACATATTGACAAAATTTTATTTATAATAAAGCTCACACTATCATTAACAGTTTTGTATTTACATTGAAAAGGGATGCTCAATACAAAAAAATTACTCATGCGAAATTGTTCTCATGCAATTTAAAGCCGCATTCTTAATTGCAATAACGATCGTGACGTGTAAATCTGCCGCCTGAGGCAAAAACCGAACTGTTACTCCATATCACCACATTATAGAACAGATTGGCGGCTATTTTGTTGTAAAGTCGCCACTAAAAAGTGTCGCGGTCGCCCCTCAGACCTCATACCACGAGCCCGATTCTAATTTATGAATATTTTAATTAACCTGTTATCATCAAAATATCAGTGCGGTCATCCTGGACTGAAAGGAGAGCAAAAGTAAACAACAATCAACGAACAGAATGATACAAGAGTAGCGAGGAACTTAAATTTTTCTTTCTTTCCTATAAACAACATTTTATTAAAAAGGATGTGTATGCATCTCCGAATGTTAGAAGTGAGACAGAAGAGTTCAGCCCAGGGACGTGCAAACTACAGCCCACGAAAGCATTTTTGGGCTGTTACATTTATTACAGATAATTTTGTACATTTTAAGTCCGATTGTTCTTCCTCTACTCACACATTCGGCATTTTATGTTAAATCAAAATAAATAAATAAATTAAAAATTTGAAAATGAAAATTCACAGTTTTATAGCAGACCAGTACAAACGGGCTCCTAAGGAAATTGCACCGAGTAATTCGAAGTAGTTCTTTGGAATTATCGAATTAAGCCATCGACGTTATGGGACGGAGAAAAAGCTCAGCAATTGCCTTCAGAAGGAGAGGAAGAAGTAGTAAAAGTAACATTGAAAGGTGTGGTTACTTTGTAAGCAAATTACCATTAAGCGCAGGCTTCGTTTTGTAAGTTAAATTGCCTGCTGTTAAAAGGGAGGGGCGGCGTAATGAAAGTATCAACTGTATTGCGTAAGAGTTAGGAAATCGTGAGCGGGAAACGAAATCTGTGAAATTTCAATTAGCGCAATCCCTTAGGTTACTTTTACTTACTAGAGAGCTTCCTCATTCAGAAAGGAAGATACTCAAGGTAACCCGATACAGACTTTTATGTAGTATACATCGACATGATTCCCGATTCGTTATTCCGGATTATCTCGAAAAATGTTTAATTTAACAACGTTTCACAGAACTACAAAAATTTACAATTTATGACACATAAGAAAAAAATCAGTTCGTCTGAACAATTTTTAGAAAAATATTTCTTGGCTATCGAAAATTAGTCCTTGCAAAAACGAATTCAAAAGTAATATCGTTAGGTATTCTACATATCTTGTAAAAGGGAATGTGCATTTGCCAATAGAATAATTTGTAAGCGCAATAATAAAATCTGAAATATCATAATTAAAACGTCAGGCAAGATAATATCGGCCGAATTCATAGAATCGCTAATCCGGGTCTTTTAACAGCTGTACTGGTCGTTGGTTCATCCTCAGTAGATGTAGAAGGAAATACGTCACTATACTCCATTCTATCATCATCGAATACATATGGTTCCTTTACTGGGTCGTCATCGGTATCATCATCGGTTTCATTTTCGTCATCGTTTTTTGTATCATTTTCGGTATCATAGTCGGTGCTGTTTTCTTCTCCATTATCAGGTGATGTTCGAACGTTCTGCTGCTTCGACATAATCAACATCTTCCTCTTCTTCCACTACTAAGTACCTGGCGTTTTCACAGGATACTCCGCTGCAATTTAGGCAAACATTTGAGCACTTCAATCCGGTTTTTCGGCATCCACAAGCCTGGCGACATCCTTTAGTACAGCTGCAAAAAACACTTTGTAAAATATTATCTGGAGCAGGTGGTCTGGTGAGAAATTAGGTTGGATTTGCCAGCCCCAGTTTTCAGGAAGCATTTTAATGCTACGCCATAACTGAATTTGATGGTAAACGCGATAACTGTGCAGGCGAGCAGCGTCCTCGGTTAGGGGTAATGATGAGAGGCTCTTTTTTCCTCGAGCAACTCCTTTTTTGAAGCAGATGAAAGGGTGATTGTTTAGAGATTGTTCATCTTTATTAGCGCCATATAAAGCAAGAAAAACTAAATTTCCAGCGTCAGCAATATCATCGTGAGAAGCTTCTTCGTTTTGGAAAATTTGAGCCGTTTCTCTTACGTCTTCATTTTTTTCTAAAACTTTTGCAAGTGACATTTTGCCTTTCCCGAATATAGCAGACGTCGAGTCACAGCCGGAGAAAGAATGCAGAAAAAAATATTATTCTTTACATTTGCTTTATTTTCCAGACTGTACGATGAATATAAGGTTGTTTGAATTTTACCTCTATCTGGTTTTACAAAGAATATTTCTTTCTCTGGAGGCGCTAAAGCAGTCAGAAAAACAAGGAGATCAACGTCTTCTCCAATAGTAGCTGTAACCTCACCAGAACCTGCTGTTTCAATAGCCGTATTAACAATTAGCGTGTCTGCATCTCCTTGAGCCTGCTTTACGTTAAAACCTTTTTCCGAGAATGTTTTCATAAGCATGGAGATAAGATTCGTCTTATTTCGATCATTATACAGAAATTTTTCTTGAGGTATTGTTACATTCGTGTGTTCATCAAACTGGATATCAGGCGCGAAGTTTTTATAAGAGCGACGTGATCTTTCAGCTGCTTTTGTATTCTATACGTTTTCTGAGTAACTGTCAAAAACGACAATTGATTTACGATTGTGGTTTCGTTCGACACATGAAACGTAATTATTTGCAACCCTACAATATGTGCTACCTGTAGGCCAAATAACGCGATGTAGAAGCCATCCTCCATCTATGATGCAGGTGCAATCATCCAGAACCGTAGGATCACTTTTCTTTTCAAAAACTGCATAAAGCGCTGCTTTGTTGGTTTTTAGCATGCCGTTTTCATCAAAAAGAGACAAGGGGAAAGGAGCAAGTTCATACTGGAAGTAAGAATTCAATTCTTCCTCAGACTTAAAAAATACTGAAATACGCTGAAAAAGGAGCAACGGATCAGCAGTGACAACAGAACCCTGGAATTGAAAGAATTATTGACCATTGCTATTGTTTGTACTCGGTCTTTACGCGAAAGTTTTACATTACCAAATTTTTTTCCAACATTCGCCTTCATTGCTTTATTTATTATATGTATTCGATGATGATAGAATGGAGTGTAGTGACGTATTTCCTTCTACATCTACTGAGGATGAACCAACGACCAGTACAGCTGTTAAAAGACTGAGATTGGAATAAGCTGAACGATATTTTGCGGACTAGACCTACTGGGGATATCACATTAAAAAAACGCGCCATATACTTTACCTCCAGGGTGGTGTGGAAATAAGTATAAAAAGATGTAAATGTGAACATCAGAGGTATATCGTTCAGCGCTTCTTTCTCCAAGAATGAAATTTTTTAGGGGGGTCATGCTCCCTCCCCCGGTTTGACAGTGACCATTCCCCCTAACCATCCCCCTCCACCACCAAAGCACATATATAAAAAAACAGCGATGCGGAGACATTACCAACACATACTCATACGGATTTCGCCACGTTTCTCGCCGTTTTCATTGAGTTCGCTTTGTTTTTCGCTATTTTGACAGAGAATAGTTACTGACGACAAAAAGTGATAGGACTGTTTTTGTAGGAAATTTAATTCGCTATAACTTTGTAGTTGAAAATTTTCACGTAGATGCCACCGTTCGCGAGATATTCACGAAAAACTGATTTCGGGCGCCATTTTTCCAATATGGCGGCCGAAGCTCACACCGGATCATTGAGGACTTTTAGTATGTTGAACTAGATGTCAGTCTGAGCATCTTTGCCAAAAATCAGCTTTGTTCGAATTTTTCCGCTATTTTTCCTAATTTTCCTGTACTATAACAATTCGGACATTATAAGAAAATAGAAATAATCGGTTACTGCAATACGCGTCGCGAGCGCGCACGTACGTCGTAGAATGTCAATGAATTGGTATATGTGATCACCAGGATAATTAGCGTGGCGGTTTGATTTCTAAAATTTACCGGAAGCGCGGCGTAGTGTAAATCTTTAAAGGAAAAACAGGGAAAACGAAAACACTGCACTGCTAATCTTCGATCATTGGGTCAGGGATTAGGAGACGTTCAACATGAAGAAAACAACGCGTGCATCACATGGTCATAGGGGACGAACAACACGGCATCTCTCATTCCTTCGGGAATTACCGGGAAAAGTGTTAAAGGGGTTTTACCGATGTAGCAAGCAAATTGCGAAAGTCAATTGCCAATATGCTTAGCAGTTTATTTTCGCCTTTTTTCCTTATTTTTTCTGACGTGTTCACAGCGGCGAGATGCAAAAACATAGTGACTAATCTAATGACACTCCCTGAACAAAAAAGGACACTTATAAGAGTCGAAAGAAATGTATCCAACCTTTTCGTTTAAAAAAATATGGGACCAAATTTCTGTACATCGTTATGGATGTGATTTTTGTTACCTGTTAGCAAATAAAAGAAAAATATTTTTCCTGTATGCATATGTTTCTTTAATACGTTTTATATAATTTGTGCGTTGTAAAATTTTAAAAATAATTATAATCATTGTTATTATTTATAAGTTGTCAAAACTATCTACCATGTGGTTTTGCAAATTTGTTGAGTTTTGGTGGACATGCACGTGATTATACCAGCATGACCATGCTCATTAATAAGCTATTGAACAGCAGCTTTTTGACTGTAGATTGCAAATAATTATACACTCACTAAATGAGGTCCTCCGAAGAAAATTGCTTCCACAGATTTGATTTGTCCATGTTTGTGCTTCTAACTTTAAATCTGAGAGTACATGTAAAATATTCTGCTATATGCTGCTACCTTAATATCTATAGAAGAATTCACTGTATCTTACTAAGTATTTCAAATACTTAAAACTAGATGACAAAATTGCTGAGATGAAATTTTGAAAATTTACTTTTGCAACTATTTATCATCAAACATCAGAGATGTACTTAGGCGATATGGTGCCTATGGCAAAATTTTATAAAACACCTTGGTTATGCAGGATATAACTTTTTCTGTGTTTTAATAAAGAATAATAGAATTCACTGTATCTTACTCAATATTTCAAATACCTAATGCTAAATGGGAAATGTGGAAACAGGTGAAAAAATCTGCTATGACCGGGAATCGAACCCGGGTCTTCCCACTTGCCTGGCGGATATTCTACCACTGGACTACGGTAGCAGACTAATTCCCTTCTTTCAGAATGGGAATATTTTCTTAGGTTGGGACCAAGCTAGCCATGCTAGTATCAATCAGCCCCAACAGATGTCCTCAAGGAGATACATCAAAGAAAACCCCTACCCTCTCAATGGTGAGAATGCCTATGTTATAAATTGATGGAAATGATTGATCCGATTCAGTGGTAGAATATCCGCCCGGCAAGTGGAAGACCTGGGTTCGATTCCTGGTCATAGCAATTTTTTCACCTTTTTCCACATTTCCTATCATTACAGCTTATGCCTGTCGCATAAGGATCTTTGGATCAATCATTTCCAACTTATAACATAGGCATTCTCACCATTGAGAGGGTAGGGGTTTTCTTTGATCTATCTCCTTGAGGACATCTGTTGGGACTGATTGATACTACCATGGCTAGCTTGGTCCCAACCTAAGAAAATATTCCAGTTCTGAAACGGGAATTAGTCTGCTATGGTAGTTCAGTGGTAGAATATCTGCGCGGCAAGTGGAAGACCTGAGTTCGATTCCCAGTCATAGCAATTTTTTCACCTGTTTCCACATTTCCCATCATTACAGCTTAACGCATAAGGATCTTCGGATCAATCATTTCCATCAATTTACTTGAAGCTAAATGACAAAATTGCTGAGGTGAAATTTTGAAAATGTATTTTAAATTTATTTTTGCAACTATTTATCATCAAACATCATAGATGTACCTAGCCAATATGGTGCCTATGGTAAAATTTTATAAAACACCTTGGTTATGTAGGATATAACTTTTTCTGTGTTTTAATAAAGAATAATAATATTTTTATTACATATAAATTAATGTTTGAGTATTAAAAAAATTCTAATTAATGGGAAAATGAACATTTGGCACTTTTTTCATGAATGTTTGGTGGCTACGGCAAATGCTACCTTCCCCATACCCTAGTTACGGCACTATCAAACACAGACCTTTTAGAAAGGCCTACAAACAAACTATACATAAGAAGCTTTTTAAAACTCTGAGGTATTTTGAACAACTTCAACAAGAATTTCCTAAAAATGGCATATAACCTTCTCCTTAAAAAGAATAAAAATTGAACCCTACCTTAAAAATCTTCCTTCTCAACTACCTACTAATATTTTTATATGTCCTACTGATGAACATATGACAAACGATAAAATCAGCCACAAGAACTCATCAGGACAGGATGTGATTCTTAGCTCCCTTACCAAAGATGTTAAGATACACCCTCATTCATCATCATCAGTGTTCTTCAAGATATTTGAATCCATCTTGTATATAAATATCATGTTCTTTCTTTCTACCTTCAAGATCAGTTCTGGTATTTTACTTCCCTAAAGGGTCCCATACATGTTGACACAAGTTGCGATGCATGTAGTGCAACCCAGTATAATGATGCAAATTACAGTGTGTGGGGTGGTATCAAGAGTTAAGTTGAAGTGGCAGTAGGTTGTGCCACCAGGTTTCAGTATCATGCCCTGGGCGGGGAACTGTGCAACCAGGGAGCTGCAACTTGGTTCACATCTTTAATTTTTTAGCATTTTTGAAACCACTGTTTGCAATGGATCACGATTTTTGGGAGGAAAATTGTACAAATTTTGCATTTCATTGGTTTCAAGTTCTTTCAATAATTTACCAACTGCATACTTCTTCCTCTCAATTAGCCATCTCTTCGATCACTTCCTTTTTGAAACATTCTCTCAAAGCAACTCCGAGTGAAATCAACATTGGTACAGATAAATTTGGTATCAACATTTTCTCACACAGTCACTACCTTCTACTGAAGTTTCAACCCCTTATCAAGCTTCGTTTCGCCAGCTGATATCATTGTGTATTACAATTATTTTTATGTCGATATCCTTAATATGCTAGCAATATTAAATCTTCATATCTAATCCTAAGTTTTTTCTTAATTATTACTAAACCATTTAAAACATACAAAGTTATTTATTATTCAATTTTTAATAAAACTTGTGCTTTTTGACACATCCGGGGTGAAGTCCTTTACTACATTTAACAAAAATAATTCTTGTTCGCCCTTTTCGTGTTTGTTGAGCACCCTCAACATAATCTTTCTTTTTTATCTGGAAGTGACACAACACCAAACTCACATGAAGAACCTGGAGAACTCTCGTCCTCAGGTTTACTTCCCCTTATAGAGAATATACACATTCAATAGCATTCACGAGACTACATTGAAAACTACCTTTTCCCAATATTTGAAAGTTCTTCTGTCATCTAGATAGCTATACAGCATCACGTCTGAGATATTGATGCTTTCCATGTATTTGTTTTACTCTTGTACAAGATCAGGTTTCACCACTGCAGACCAGTAACTATATATTGTTGGTTTGCACGTGATGCCCATATTGATAATACAGGCAACGAAGGCCTTCATTTCAGCAACACAGGTATCATGCCACATATTTGCAAGAGATCGTATGGTAAGACATTCATTTGATTAAAAAAAATTTCTCTGATACCGCTTGGTTTTGACAACCGTCAACAAAAAGAGCGCTTTCATAAAAAATAGATTAAAATAATTTATTGGTGCAGAATCGGGAGGCAGGGGCGTGCCTACCCGGGGTGCAATGCACACGGGCACCAACTTGCCCATCAAGGTATTTGTATCGATATATTATTGGAATTTAATTTGGGAATGTTTCCTCCTTTGTCCGAGTGAAAAGGGAAAGTTGAAGATACTAAAATGACACAAAATCTACCAGGCAAAATTTTCCGATCCCTTGCGATACATGGTTGCATGACTCAAGGTCGCTAGAACACACATCAGTGACGACCGAAAATGGGTTCACCTTAGGAGTCACCAAGAGATGGGGGCGCTACTCTGCTAATTGCTATCCCGACCCTAGCGAGGAGCTCCAGCTGAGGTGGCAATCCTTTCATAAAGTACCATCGACCTTTACCACAAATCCTTTCGCTGGAAGAATACCAGGTGCCTACCCTACACTTACCAAGTCTTGGTAATCCCAAATCTGTTTTAAATCGGTTTGGTATATCTTTTCCGAAAATTAGCTTTCCTTATTCCTTCATGATCTCCCACCTACGTTAACGTTGATATTCATTTCTAAATACGTAGTACCAAATTCAAATACCGAAACAATTTCTCCAAATAATGAGAGAATTATTGACATCCACGTCTTCATTGGATTTAAAATATCTTAAAATGAAAATACGAAGTCGGAACTTTGACATAGGAATGCATAAGTAATTGGAGTCTTGTTTTCTTATTGTCAGAATAAATATCGTGTCTAGTTTGGCTTGTAAATGGACAAATATACAGGAATTTTTGAATGATCATTAAGGTAATGAGACAGAGTAATGAATTATAATCATATGTGCGGCGAGTTTTATAATTTTCCTTCAAGCAGATATTAAATGATAAGTTTATATTAATAATTATGCAACTAATTTTTTCAATCAATTCGTTATGGGATACATCAACAGAAATACATCAGCTTGTCTCCACTCTCTATCGATAAAAAAAGTCGTATTTGATTATACCAGGAAATTTCGCTAGTAGGGGGATGCCACAGAGATATCTTGCACCCAGGAGCGAAAAACCCTAGGCTCTGCATACATAAACGGTAGATTATCGACATCTTCGTGCCTTGAAGATATGTCCTCCCAATCAGAATCACTTTCGTCGCTCTCCGACACTGATGGATGCGCAACCCGTTTCCTTGGAGGAAAACTGCTTTCGGAAGATGAGGCATAAACTACTATCTGTACCATCACTAATAGAAGAACTACTATTAGATTAATCTAGAATCTCAGGAATGTCTTCCCCTTGATCGTGCAAACAATCCCTTCCGAACGACGCCATAGCAAAGACTAATGGTTTTAGAAGTGGGCATTTTCGTCCTAGGTAAATAAAGTGCCCACAGATACTCAAAATATGCAGGGAAGGGCTTAGGAGCACACAGAAAGAAGGATACCACCATCTTGCAGTTACAAATAAAACTAGATGAAATAGATCAAGGATTGATCTAATCGACGCTGGCACTTTTCGCAAGGGAATGGAGCATTGATCTAATTCACGTTGGCACTTTAAGGGTTAATATATGTATAACCTGGATTATTGGTAATTAGCATGGTTTTCCCCTTCATTCACAAAAATTTGGTGCAAGGTAAGTTCACTTAATTTCTAATTTTAAATGCAAAAAAGTGTTACCCATGTATAATGCGCACCCCTACTTTATGACCAAAAAATGTGGTCTTCAAACTACACGTTATACACAAGTATATACGGTAGTGTAAAAACAGTCCTTTTGCATATTGATGTTACATCAATTTTCATTTACATTGATATAAATTTTAATCGTAATTATAATTCTAATATGCCGTATATACAGGCAGTCCTTGACCTCCATACATTTGACATCTGTACAATTCGCTCTTTCATACATTATAAATTCTCACCCCTAAACCCCCTTTCATACTCCAAATTCGGACTTTCGTACATCAGCTGACGAACAAACATTTCAAGCTATCTCATAAAGCGTTGTCAGCCAAGCCAACACTTTTAATAAATTACCAAATTAAAGTATGCTATGTAATAATATATGTATTATATGTAATGTAAGATTTGTGTGTAATGTTTTTTAATATTGTACTGAAATTTGACAAGATTAATACCACTGTAAAGTCGGTTAATAATCAATAAATTTTTATTATTATTGTCTCGGCAACGTTACCATCTTTGTTTGTATGTATGGCAGTTCCTTTGTTTGTGCATTTTACACCTATTATTTTATAAACATGAGTGAGAAACGGAAAACTGAAAGTGCTAATATAAGTGAAAAGAAACGTAGAACTCATAAACTGAACGCGAATGAGACAAAGATGGAAATAATTAGGCGTGCCGAAAGCGGCGAATCTTTAGCTTCAATCGGATGCTCATTGGACTTAAGCCGGTTGAGTGTGTGTTCAATTGTGAAGGAGAAGAACAAATATAATAATACAATACGTACTGTGGCGTTCTGAATAAACGCCACATTACTGACTCCATAATATAGACGGGAAGGCGTAAAGGTTGGCCAAATCTTTTTTAAAGGGATATCCCCTGCTTTCAGCATAGGTCATGTCCCCTTAACAAATGTGTTTGAGTAAGAATTGACATCGGTTGTTTCTTTCAAGAATATGTTTACATATATCCTAACCTCCAGGGGAAACCAGAAACTCTGAAAATGGGAGAAAGAGTGGTGGTATTCAATGGGAGCGATTGCACCTATCATCCTCTCAGAGTTGTGTAGACCAACGAATCTTCTATCAGTGCAACTCTCACTCTGCAAGGATATTTATTTGCCTAGAACTAACCTGTGGCACAAATTCGAGATACTATTTTGTACTGAATGCATCTTTAAAAAATGACTCGTGTGAACCACACTGATTAAAGAGTTTCTGCTGTTGGATCCCTCCCTACCTGGGCAGTCAATAGGTTGTATTGGCGATCAGCAAAAATTAATAATAAAACCTGAATCATGTAATGACATTTATATGATATTAGTTATCTTCTTCTCACCCACATACAAAAATGTGTTGCATCAACCCTGTGCTTATGCATAAAAATATTTGTTACTTACTAGCTTCCATTGTCATTATAACCGAGTGCGTTAATATGTTATAACTGAGGTGAATATATTGCAATATTGTAGAAAGGGGGATGGGACCTGAAAAATATGTTGTTATATCCGAGTTGTCGTATTAACTGCAGCCATTATAATCGAGTTCTACTGTATATAAAAAAACAAAAAAAATATGGTAATCTTTCAATTAATCAGTTTTAAATTGGCTTGTTAGTACAATCAATAGATATATTTTGCCTGTTTTAAATTTAAACTGTTATTAACATCCAGCATTGTAAAATCGCAAAATTTATTAATTGTTAAATTAATAATTTATTTCTGATGTTACTCTACTCCAGGGATGGCAATGATTGTTGTGTACCAAGAAAGTAATGTTAATCGTGATTTTTTTTCACATGCCACTTGTTTACTCCTTCTCTAAGAAACTTCATATTGTATATAGAAAATGTGTGTCACTTCTGGCATGCGTGCCATGTATTTGCTATCCCTGCTTTACTCTAATAGATGGAGTTGTTACATATTGTAAACAATTGTTTTGATTTTGGAGTAACAGCAGAAATAAATTAACATTATAAAAACAGGAAATGTTATGATTTTGTAATGGAAGGCATTAATCAGTTAAGGATGTGATTCAAAGTTTAAAATATAATTATGATCCTCTGAGAAGGTTGCTACAAAGATATAAAAAAGTCGATGAATTTGATTATACTAATAATGATATGGAATTTAATATCAATAAAGTTAACAGTAAAGTTAATGCATAATAAGTATGTAAGGGTGCAATTTTCATGAAAATCCTGCTATTTTAATTTTTTTTTAACATTTAAGACTACAGTTTTAAAGGTCTATTATTTCATTAGAACTCACAATAGAACAAACAAAAGTGACATATTTAGCAATTGCAATCAAATAATTGATTAGTACATTATATTTTTGAAATCTTCATTGACAATAAACTAAAAAATGAAAGGCAGGTTGTAACCTTTATCTAGAAGTAATTCCATTCAATTGAAGAAATCACCTATTTAATAATTTGATGATGACCTACACCAACAAAATAAATTTCATTGAGTTTTGACATTTTAAAACTCAATAAATATGTAAGTAAATAAATGATCAATGTTAAAAGGTTACTGTTATGTTTCTTTAAATTATATTCTAGATTCCTACTGATGATGATAACTTATAAGCTATCAGAATGAAAATAAAAAAATACAGTTGGCATAGCTCCTCAAGGAAACAGACTGCGTCAAAATTATTCCTTTTGGGAATATATTTTTGGAACAAATCTATCAAAATATTTAATGAACTTTTAAATTGACTATTTTTATATCACTCTCTCTTTGGTAAATCTTCAATTGTCAGGAATTTTATAAATAAAATTTTGAAAATCAAACTGGTTAATGGTATATTTTTTTAAGAAATAGACTTAGATACTAACAGAAAAACAATACTTTCACATACTTCTATAAACAACCTTTATAGTAATTAAGTCTAGTAGGCCTTATGCATTGATTCTTACGTTATTCTTCATACTCTAATCACAAACTAAATTTTGCACTATAGTTATATTATTACAAACAAGGCAGTTTATGCAATATATTACGTAAATAAGAGAGCCCACACAAAAATATGCTCACCTCAGACAAATATTATTTCAAATCTATATGATAACCATACTAATGATTTCAGATGGATAAAAGTGACTCCATAAACTATTTATATATTTTGTAAGAGAACAGGGCAGACAGAATCTCAATCATTGACTTTCTAATTGAAATTTAGCAAATGAAAAATAAAAATGGTGCAAACTCTTGGCCCTTTCTCTGATAAAATATTTTCCAAATATTTTTTGTGCCAAAAATAACAATTGAGCACAGCTCATGTAACTAGTCTTCTACAATGACCAACAAGATCCTAAATTTGTGAGGTAGTGGAGCAAAGGCCAGAAGATTGGAAGCTTATTGGTCCATTAGGTGTCTTGACTTTTTAAGCTGCAAATATCATGTTAAATGATCTTCAGAATAGTATCACCCAAGAATTTAACGAAATGCTCAGGAAAAGATGCAGAAATGAAGCGATGGTATGACAGCAATCTGGCCATAATTTCCTGAGAAAAAGCAAGTGATTGTATGTGCTTAGGGGTTATAAAATTTTTTTCCATGGCCTGCACATGCTCCTATATAATTCTCTGTTGAGCATTCATGTCCCAAACTTTAGTGGAGTAATTGGTCAATCATATTCTTTTAATTCTTAGAATATAAACATGAAGGTCGACAAAATCAAGATCTATAGCCACGGCGTTTAAAGGGTGACCTTTGGACCCTACTGCTGCGAGAAGTACCATGACTCCTTCCACTGCTGGTTCGGTGCAATATCCTATCCCTTTCATCCCTACGTGATAAAGAACCCTGCCGATCTACAACAACCCCTCTTTCCCTACTCAGTCTATTGTCAAGATGAGCAAGCTGGCGAAGAAAGCCTCCATTTGGACGAACATTCCTTTTACGACGCACAGCCACTACTGCCTCTCTGGCTCCTAGCCCTCTGCGTAGCATAAGGAAGCCAAGGACAATGGCACATGATCTTGACATCCCCATTACACAGTTGACCATGACTCGACCTAAAGGAAGGTGAGAAGAAGAATTAACTAACAAATGTTATAGCTTGAAATAAGGTCTATAGATAAACATGTTAAAGAGAATAGATAATAAAAAAAAAGAGAAATTAATTTTGATCATACAATAGATAGTACAAGGTTTTTTGTAAGTTATGCGATGAATTCAAATTAGTGGAAGCTTCAATTTGTAATATCTTTACAATAGAAAGAACTGTTCCCCTTTCAACAGATTTACTGTTTCAAAGAAGCCTGCTAGCAGTTTAATTTTTGTAAAAATATTACTTTTAATGCAAAAATGTAATATCTGTTAGTGATTTAAACAGAAGTTACACGAACTGATCGAAAAATTCTGAGAAACTAGTTATATTTTTAGAGCCTCACTATCAAAGACAGAATATTAGAAAATATCACTTGACAAAGAAAATTAATGAATACGGAGAAAAACAAGTCAGAAGAACTGACTATGAAGTAATAAGCACCTTTAATAAAATAAATTTGGTAAAAAAAGGTACTGTATTTTCTGGAGTAGATGCACTAATTTGTTGTAAAAACATGTCATAAAAATTATGCAGCATCTTATACAAATGTTTGGGGACCAATAAAGTGTACCACTAAAAATCTACATAGGATGATCGTAAAGTAAGGGTACAAGGCTTATATTTTATATAAATGTATTTATTACAAGTAACTGAATAAACAAAACGAAACCACCATTGGTATGCTATTTTTCAACATAGTCACCAAACATATTCAGGCTTTTGTCACAACATTTAATGAGTTTTTCCATGCCCTGGGCATAGAACTCTGGTCTCTGGGAATTCAACCATGCAGTGACAACAAGTTACACATCAGTATATGAAGCAAACCGAAGACCTCCTAGGTGATCTTTCAACAGTGGGAAGAGGTTAAAATCACTGGGGGCAAGGTCTGGACTGTATGGTGGACGGCAGCTTATGGTGCAGTTTCGGTGGGACCTTAGTGCAAAAGTCATTTTCTATGCCTAGGTGAATGTGAATTTTTGTCTCAACTTTATATTTTAAGATTTTATGTAATACTTTATTTTTATGAAAATCAGACAAGACTTGTCTTAGCTACTGAGACAGAAGAGAATTTCTAAATTATTGTTTTGAGAAACAAAAAACTGATGTGGCCAACACATGACTTTATTCATACTTGTGATATTCTTATTTTAAAAAAATATCTTAGCTATTGATATAGTAAAGGATTTCTAAATTATTGTTTTCAATAGCAAAAAACTGATGTGGCCAACACATGACTTTCTTCATACTTGTGGTATTCTTATGTTTTTTAAATATCTACGTCTCAATACTTGTTTATTATAGATTTTTGTACCGCATGAAGAGTTCTCGTTGGCTGTACTCGGCCCTCTGCCCTATCCATTACATACAACGTAAACGATCGTAATCTAGTTGGTGTTTTTTGCGTTTTGAACCCGAAAAATCAAATTTTTTCTGAAACTATTGAGTTTATGAAAAAAATATTTCAAGCAAAACTTGTAGAAAATTCCATTGTTTACAACTTTTGCAATATCACATATTTAGGTAAATTGATTTATAAAGGATCTATTTGAAAAAAATGGAAAAACGACTAGAATAAACATCAGATTCTGGTATACCAATTTCAGCCAAAACCTTTCCAAATCTTGATTTACTAATAAAAATCTTAAGTATAAAGTTTTGTGCTTATCTGATTATTAGTTTTTGAGTTAGAGCACCCACAAAATTTCTATCACATACAAAAAAATAAGCACTTAAAAAAGTACTTGCCTAAGGTATCTCCAATAGACAAAACTAGGTTATGGTTATTTATAACCTAGTTGTGGCTATTGGAGATACCTGAAACAAGTACTTTTTTAAGTGCTTATTCTTTATTCAAACTCAAAGAGGTATCATGACCACCATAATGCATTAATAAGGAATACTCTTGAATTTTTTCAGCCATAAGATGAGCTCGATAATTGTTGAATGCTAGCCATATATCAAGGTTCCCGGGTCCCCAAACTATGGCCCATAAGCTATATCTGGCACACTCAGTGATTTCATCCAGCCAACTTTACCTGATAAATATATCAAATAAATTTGCCACCAAGAGGTGTCATTAGATATTTATGAACTATAAACAATATTTTTCACGCATGTAGATGTAGTATGTAGCATATTTAATCGATTGTAAGTCGACCCCCATTTTTCACAAGGGCACGTGGGAAAAATTCCATGTTGGGTGTACATATGACCTGATTTTCTGGGATTTATCGCGAAAAAATACCGAAAAGTATGAATGCTCTGGTTTTTTCAATTTGTAATTAAATAAAAAAGGAATCAATTAAAATTACAACACAAATTATGTTATATTCAAGCATTTGTAAGTGAGTTGGCTTGGTCGCTATGCTTTGCAAACACTTTTGCTTCTCGCAGTCTGTCCTGCCCTTTCCACTTCCTGCCCCCCTACCACCCACATTCCTCCCAACTACCATCCACCCGAGAGATGACTATGCATTTTTACCAAGGGAAGGCACACGGGGCAGCGAAGTGTGGCAGTTGGGGTTTTGGTTTGAGTACAATAAATCTTGGGTGAAAGAAGTACTGGTGATTTCCTCCCATGTTCCCTTGCTACCTCTGGAGGACCCACCCATAGGGGAATTACAACTGGTGTCAGAAGTGGGATCTTTGTTGTCGATCCCTCACTCATCGATCATCACACCGATTGATCCTTGAACAACGTTCCAGAGATAATGACATCAGAGAAGAAAGCGTGGTGATGAGGTTAGTCCGAGATGGCTGGATGTGTTAGTATTGGGGGCCAAGAGGTGGAGTTGCAGCAGGCTATAAACGAGTTTAGCAAACAAATCGAGGCATTAGGGATCGAGAACGAGTCGTTGAAAGTGTTGATAGCAGAGGCTAAGAAAAGAGGCTCTTCTAACGGGGCACGAAAGCGTTACGCCCTTATTACATCAATTGATGTGTTTTCAGGAAAGCCAGGCATGTAAATGCATTCTTTGAGAGGATCAAACAAACTGGGGAGCTTAGCGGGTTGGACGAAGAAGACATTACGAGTAGCCAAATTGCGACTCGGTGGGGACATGGAAGTGTTTATTCGGAGCGTGGGGAAGTGTCATGATGCAGGTGATTATCAGGCCCTAAAAAATCAATTGGTGAAAAGGTATCGCTCCAAGAAGGGAGCTAGGTTTTATTGGGAGCTCTTATCAAGGTTCTACCGTGGTGCAGGAGAAGATATTGAATCTTTTGCCAATCGAGTAAGAAGGATAAATGCTAATACATACGTATTAGCATTTCGTGGCCTCCGTTCGTCAGGAGGCCAAACAACGGCCTTTGGACACGTTTTTCAACAGTTCCCACCCCCTTCCTCAGGGATCACCTTATCTCTTGCGTTCAAGGCGAGGAACCAAGGCCCTGCAAAGCTACGATGCACCAAAGGATTTTTAATTTGCTGACTAGTTTGGGTGTAAATATTTGTGTGTTTTCAGTTTTTGATTCAATTGCGATTGCACAACAGATTAGACATTCTCAAAGTGGTGTAGTTTTTGAAAAGCGACCAAATGTGATGTTATCAGAACATCCCTGATCGTACACCAACCGTAGCCTTTCCTCCATTTTGCCACCACCTGTCTCACCCCGGGCCAATTGGAGCACCCAGACAGTTATAGGCATGGTCCCCTCGTAAAATTGCGGGAAGAAATTACAGTAATTTTCCGATTATAATACGCATGTTTTTTATTTCAGAAAAAATTGACAAAAAGTTAGGGTGCATATTATATATGGTAACAAGCACATACAACTATGTTAGTAAGGAAATAATTTATATTTTCAGACATATTTTTACCAATAAATCATACATTTCAATGCATTTCGATAACATTCCTTTAAATAACATTAAAAAAAAAATAGGAATAATTATTTATTTACTTTTAGCTGTCCGAATCTTACAAGGGGAGTCCACGACATTCATATTGCCGATTTTCTTCAAATTTGCACAGTTGGTAGCAGGCTATGAATAATGGAAGTATGTGAAGTAAGAAAACGCAACTCTTTCTCGTTCTCGAGAAAAACGATCTTAAAATGTTAAAAAATTTGTATGGCTTGATATTAACAATAGATATCATCTTACACAACGTAGCTATGGTAGACTAGTTGCTAACGAGTCAAACCACGGTCGCAGACATTATACATCTGCCGTGGTTCAAACCCCATTTATTACAATTTTTTTCGAGGTATTTTCCTTTTTACTTTCTCATACGAAATATCGAGAAAGTATTGTTTTCGCGAAAAAATTCGACCTCGAAATTTTTACAGAAATACACGTTTTAGGTGTCGCTGAATCTGAAAAAGTGGTTTTTGCAATGCCGTCTGTCTGTCTGTCTGTTACTGGCTCTGGAGCCTAGAAGGTTGAGCAAAAATGAATGAAATCTCGTACTTAGGCATTTCATCATACTGAGCAGAGTATACATACAAATGGTTCACATTGCTCAATAATTAAGAGTAGTTTATTCTACGCATTTTTAAAAACAATCTGATTTTCTCGAAAACGGCCCTAACGATTTTGATCAAATTTCGTACAGTTACTTGAATGTACGTCTTCAATAATACTGTATAGTTCATATTTCTCAAAAAATTAATATAAGGCTAGTTTATTCTAGGCAACTTTAACAATACAGGCAACTCCCGAGTCTCGTTGGGGATGCGTTCCTGAAAACGTGTTCGAATCTCGAATATTCGAGTGTCGAACTCCGTTTTTCCATATACTTGCATGTTATAATCGGGGGATACGTTCCCGCATCTCAGGAAAAAGTCTCCCCTCACGTTCTATAAAGATAAAATAACCTTACTAATATGTTAATACAACAATATTAAATTATGAATAAATTATATAATATATATTTTAAATGTATAACTTATTTTTTGCACTAAAAAGGAAAAAATAAATTTGTGTTTCAAACTTCAAAGAGAGATGTATGCAATATATATAATATATGTATAATATCAACACAGAATGAACCTTAGAAACTGCACAACACTCAACAACAAAGACACCAATACCAAAAAATTTATGAAGCTACCTTACTACCCTTATGCTACCAAAAAACTTCAAAAAATCCTCTCCGAAATAGGATTACACACAGTTTTTGTTAATGAAAATAAATTGTCAAATCTCATTAAAAACCCTAAAGACACCATACCCCCCCATAAGAAATCAGGCATATACCAAATCAAATGTGAAAAGTGTGACAAAATTTATATTGGACAAACGAAAAGGAAATTAGAAACACGTTTCAAAGAACACTTAGTCCATTACAGAAACAACAGAATAGACAAGTCCAGTGTAGCATCTCATATCAACACCTGCCATCATCCTATCACAACTGAAAATTTAAAACTTCTATAAACGGTCACCAACGAAAACAAACTAGATGCCTATGAAAGCCTTTACATATACCATAACCAAAACAAGATAATGAATAACGATGCTGGCCCTATTCCCCACTCCCCTTTATTTCAGTTAACGATCGATACACCTTTCCCCTCCCCTACTTCTCGAACGGTCAACAATAGTATAAATACTCCGCCTAACCTTACACACTTTGACATTGCTGAAGATGACAGCGTTGCTGTCGAAATGCGCATCCCAAGGATCCTGCGAGTCTTCTGTGCCTTGGCACGTAAGTACCGCCTTTACGGTGATTTGGAGGTATTTTTCCAATTTTATTCATTGTCTTCACCATGTCTCGAGAGTTCTTCATTTTATTTATTGTAATGTCTCTCCATACTTTCGAACTCAACAAATTACACAAATCAAAACATTATCTCTTGACATCAAGTTTCTTAAAACTTGTAAATTACACAGTGTTTTTCCCAAGTTCATGAATATTTTCCCCAATTCTAACAATCCTTCCGCCATTACTGCTTTTTCCATTGCCAAACAGAAGTGACTGAACACAGAAATACGTAAATTGTACAGCAAATGAAGCACACTTGAGTTAAAAACCTATAATTTACATCTCAAAATCACCAAAAATCTTTCTCGCACAGAAATTTTCCTCTTTGATCAATACAACACAAAGATGCACAGTGTCATAGAACATAAAATTGAAAATAAAAAACTTAAATTACGGAAAAAAATGCTTTTTCTTACAAACAGCAACCCTAAAACGTCACCTACACCTAGTCTATCTAAGAATTTCGTTGTCAACTTATCGAACGAATCGTTCCATAAAAATGAAATTGTTCTTCTCAACAAAGGTCTCAAACACACCGTTCAATACCAAAAACCTCCTATAGACGACATAATCGCGGACATAGAATCTTCCATAAAATTCCTCCCTGAAAACACTAAAACATTCATCAGAAATGCCACTTACCATCAAATAAAAAATAATATCACCAACATAAATAAACTATCAACACAAACACCGAAAACTTATCAAACGATTAGTTATTTAAACAAAAGAAACTGTTACTACCTAAAAGCAGATAAAGGAAACAACGTAGTAATAATAGATAAGACTGATTATCACAAAAAAGTTGAACATCTTGTCAACGAAGATCCGTACGAGAAAATCTTCCCATGTTCTCTCGCTATCTCTGCAGGACCCACCCATAAGGGAATTACACATTCAATAAATTTTTACTAAAATGTAATTTGTCCCAGATATGTCCCAGATTATTAATCTCGCAAGAAAAATATCCTGGTTTCTCTTTTTGTCATCTCCAACGTCTCACATTTGACTCATCAATTCCGTAGTACCATTTTGCAGCAATATTTGATGTTTCTTCTGAATGTGCTACCACTTTTCTCTTAAAGTGTGCAGAATAATGCGTTCGTCCCATTGTGGGATTATTAATGAAACTGAAAAATCTGCCAAAGTAAATGACAAAAATTTATGCTTGCAAAGGCATGAAGAAATGATGGTTGGCTTGGGGAATCCTCGGATTATGTGCACATGCATATTAGAGATGGCTTGGGGAATCCCAAAATTACGATCATACTAGAAATGGTTCGGGAGTGAATTTATCAAAAAATTTCTTCCTATTAAATTATTGATTCTTTTTATATATGTTTAAAGTAGATTGTTTACTTATATGTTAATACACATATCTAGAGTTATAATGTAACTACGGGCAATTAAACCTTAAAATTTTGGGGCTTAAATGAATCGGAAGCAACAATGAGAGTCTCCTTGGCAACGCCCTGAATGAGTACAAAAAATCCACAAAATTTCGAAAAAGAATGTGTATTTCTGAAAAATTCGACCCCTTAACGAGTAAACATTGCAATAATAAGACAGTATAGAGCTTTAGCTGTCGAATAAAGCAAAAAAGAAGAAAATCGGTCCATATTTACATTTTTAATAAATGAAGGAAGAAAACCTTGCACTCTGAAAAACCCTCCAAGGGAATGCAAGCCTAACTATGGTCAAAGAGTGCATTGCCTCCGGGGGAATATCCCTTGGGGCACAAAACGAAGAGACCATCGGCAAGAAATATTGGTAGCGGCGAGGTCTACTTTAATCAAGACAGCAAAAACCTCCGGCAGGGCTTCACGTCCCTCCGTGTCTTATATTTCTGTTTCGTTTTTTCTTGGAATACTCAAAATGCTTAACCATTCTGGGGAATATCAATCTGCTATGAAGCGCGCCCTATGCTGCATTCTCACTATTCTCACTTAGTAATGCGAAAGAGCTAGGTGACACTCTGTTGGCCTGTGTCTTAAATTAGTTCGATATAAATATTTTGTGCGATTCCAAGAAGGAAGGAAAGTGATACGTTCTACGTTTTCTACTAGCAGATCAACGAAATATCTTTTACTGAAAGGAACAGGGTTGATAAAGGTGTCAGTATTTCATATTATATTACACATTTATTGAGAGACATAGGAAAACCATTTTCATTTATTTTTGCAGTAAAATCATGTATACTTTAAATCCATATTTATTAATTTTATTTTCGGTAAAATCACGACAAAAACTGAAATATAAAACAATTTTGCTTGATAGGTGGTGGTGCAAAGAGTAATTTTTAATGCGCGACTGACTAACATCATGTTTTTTATGTTTATAAATCGAACAGAAGATCTGAGTCCTGTCAACTTGCATTATTTTATGAGCTAAATTGCATTTCAATTAAACAGATTTATTCTTTTAGAGTTTCAGGTTTCTTGATTATGAGCTAACTGGAAACCTTTGCATGTTAATATTTTATGTTATTTTATTGTTGAAAATAGTAGATTGAAAGATATACTAGTTGTAGATACTCTGATTTATAACTTCAAAATTATCGCTTCCTTTTTTAATTAAGACAATCCACAAAAATATGGAGTAAATGTATTTTGTTGTACAAATATCAAATAATATTATAAATAATTGTTAGTGTTAGTATATTTTCAATATTACTCTTATAAAAAGTTAAGAGGCCATACCTTACTATTTTACAGTTTCTAAAGCGGACGATGGTTGGCCATAAAAAATTATCTGGTGTAGAATATCACAAAAGAAAGGCTACTTTTTAAAACAAACATTGTCCCAAAATTACTAAAAAGCCCTAAACTTGACCTTTCAGAATGTATTAAAGCCATTGATCAAAGTATTGATTGTTTTAAAGATTATCGCATGACAGGATTCAACAGCATAATAGTAGCAGCAGAAAAAATAGTGGAAGAACTAGAAATTGATCCAGTGTTTGTTACAGAAGAAAGACTAAGAGTACGGCACAAGCATAAGCAATTAGATCATGAAGAAAATAATTTTTTCATTGATCCCAAAGAAAATTTTAAAATAGATTCTGACTCAAATGCTATGAAAATTAAACTATGTATAGTTGAGATTTTTCATAAATATAAGTGATTATGGATTTCAATAAATAGATTTTTATTATTTCCTATCGTTTTCGACTAACATATAATAAAACTACTTAATAAAAAAATTAAGGGGGCGCCATATTATATCTCGTCTCAGGCGGCAAAATGTCTGGGCATGGCCCTGTATATATGTACACACACGCACGCACGCACACACACACATATATACATATATATACACACAGTAAAATCTCTCATTAACAAAATTCAAGGGACCCAATTTTTCGTCTATTAGTTATTCGGAAGTTCGTTGATTGAAAGTTAATGGGTGTTGCATAACATAACAGGCGGATTGCCTGTTAGATTATATGGAAGCAGCAGGGTTATCCAAATGAAGGCAAATGCACAGAAATGGCATAATCGAACAGAACTATGAACTAAAGTGCACCCATTACAGCTTTTCAGGAAAGAATATCACATAAAAGTGGACGATATTCAAAATGTGTCCGCAAGGTATAATTTGCTTTGCCGCCAGCCATATTGATTTTGACCGCCGACGACATCATTAAAATGCTTTCTTATGGCAAAAAAGACCACTTTTGCAATGTTTGATGGTGGCAAGCACCAATTACAAGTCGAAAATATAATTTTTCTTGTATTGATTGGCAGGTCTCTTCAGAAAACATCCTCTGCAACTTTTTATTACGTGAATTCTTCGAGGTTGCAACTCACCCACTCTGTTTTATTAACGTCATCAATATTTTTCAATATAATTCTTAACCACCCTCCAACTCCATCTCTGAAAGCATAATGACACTGAGTCATCAACTGCAAACTTAACTCAAACAGCAACAAATGAAGATCATGAAGTGAAAAACCAAAGGTTAGTGTCGTGGTTTATTGTAAACCACTAAAACACATCGAGCAATTGATATTTAACACCTGTTTCTCAGACAGGAACACCTTATTGTAATTTTAACCTCCAAACTTGGACACACCGGTCAATGGCACGACAGCAGTGCTTGAAATGAGCCGGAACATCTCTCCATCTCGTCACACGCGCCGATGATGCTGTTCCGTTTCGTCAGACATTTGGTAATACTACCCCTTATGACAAGCGTTCTGTTTTGTAAACATTTCTATTCCACTACTAACACAAGCGTTCCGTTTTCATTTTCTATTTCGAGCAATACGCGAGAGCGCTGGAAACGCAGGAAATAGGAAATACGCCATCATTATAGAAGAAGTGCTATGATTGGCTTATTGAAAGCTTGACGCTAATAGTTGCACTGTATTTTTAATCGTTTTCCATGCGTAACTGAAAAAAAATATTTTGTGAGTGAAATTTTGTTGAAAAGAGGTAAATACGAGTAAAAGTGGCAATCTTTTCCTTCGTTGTTCGGAAGTTTTTGTAGTACAGGAGTTTGTAGTAGAGAGGTCGTAGCTATACTATGTACCAAACTTAATGATCGCTGACATGGCGGCCAAATATGAGGGCGTACCCTTCGTCAACTAATCAGAGGCATCCGGCGTTGCCGCCTGTTTGGTTTCTGCTCAGGGACCCTTTCTAGTTGTGTAGCAGATTTTGGTTGAGGCAGTAGGGTTTATTGTGTGAGAGATGTCTGAGCAAAAATCTGTGAGACGTGTTCTTCAGAGTTCTGCGCGGAATTTAGTTTTAAGTGTACGAAATTACTTCGAGAGGGAGAAAAGTAATGGTGGATCGTTACTTGCTATTTCGAAGGCTGTAAAAAGATCAGCTGCTGCCCTTAACTTGGGAACGGCTACAGTCAGAAGAATAACCAACGAGAAGTATTCTCAGGAAAACCGTAGTAGAACACACAAAGAAAGTTATCGAGGAGGCTTGGATTAAAGAAGGAATATTGGAAGAGGGAATTCAAGAAATTATAATAGCATTGACCTCAAGTTCGGATTCGAATACTAGCAGTGATGTCAATATTAGCGAAGATAACGTTGGACTGGAAGAATTAGGAGTTTCACCTTTGTAGAAGGTAACTATAAAAATATTAAAAATTATAGAAATTATTTATATTTGTTTCATTCTGTTTAAATACTAAGGAAGGTAGGTATTGATTGAATAATTACTCTTTGTTTAAAAAATTAAAAGTAAAATTAGATAATTACTAATATGCTGTATTGTTTTGCCATTTACTCATACAAATATCTCTCTTTTTTTGAACAGCTTCAATTGAACACTGTCAATCAGTCAACAATTTGTCTCCTGATTTAAATATATCTTAATGTTTTAATAGGTAAGAAGGTGAGGTGAATGATGAGTTATAATTTCCTCTTGACTTCTTATTAATAAGTTAAATTTTCAGTCTATGCCAAGTTGATCAGTTCCTCCATGGTGCCTTTGCCCAAATTTCCAGCTGCTAATTAATTTCCACAATGTAAGTATATTGGAGTATTACATTACCACACTATTGAATGAGTGTTTTGAAATTCATTATGCTATTCCTCTCTTTTTTGCAGAACCAGTTAATTCTAACCAATGTTCATACTTAAGTTTGATTATAAGTATTAATTCATAAGTTAAGGCAATGCTAATAATAAAAATAATCTGTAATGATATAACTAAAACTTTCATCAATTAATTAAGACATATTAATTAAATTTATATGGTGAAAAGTCTTTCATTTTTTAAAAAAATTTCATTCTTTTCTGCAAGAAAAGTATATTACCGTATTTGACCGAATATAGCCCCCCTGTTTTTGGCCAAAAGTGAAGTGCAAAAGTTGAGGGGGGGGGTTATTTTCGGGTACTAAAAATTAGGTGGGTACAAACAAGTGTGCAAAGCTTCAATAATGATGAATTTCATTCGAGTCAGTAAGTGTTTCTATCCATTGTAAGACTAAACTACTCGGGTTGCGAATATTTATTTGCAAGGCTGATTGACGTCACCATATAGGAAGGATTTTTCAATTACCTGATCGCTCTCATTATCGTCAAATTGCAAGTATTACCGTATTTGCTCATGTAAGCCGCGCCCCCGTGTATCCCGCGCACCCCGGTTTTTGGGCCAGCTCTAGGGAAAAAAATTTATTTGAGCTGAAAAAGGGTTTTTTAAATCACCAATTCCTATTTCTCAAAAATGCTACGCTCAAGTTAAACATCTTCACACTCCTACGTGACGAATTTATTGGGTGATCTCTTTATATCGGTACTAGCAGAAATCTCCTCGGTAGTCCTCTTTTATTAAACACTTAACTGTTTTTGTCGTCATATCGGTCATGTTCGGCAGAAATCGCTCCGGTAGCGATCATTCTGCTGTACATAATTTTCCAGCCATATGGTCACTGATCCCTACCGTAGCGGTCGTCATTTTTTTGGCGAACTAAAATTATGATCAGTGATCATTCAATGATCACCACGGTGGCTATGACCTATGACTTTCATAGACGTATCATAGAATAAAGGAAGCATGCCGTAACTGAACATGGTAGGCGTCGTCTGCCGTGAGAACAAAACCCCCACCAACCCAAACTGGTCGCGCATGCGCCGTGGCCTCCGTGACGATTGTAGCAGAAAGCCGTCGAGTTTGGGGAGCACCCGTTAATAAACTTAAAACTCATTTAAAATTTTTATATAATGAATGAAAATGACTAAATACACCGCAATTTAGAAATAGAATAATAGATGCGGCATGGGTGCTAGCTTAACGTATATTTGTTTACCAACACGACATTTTGGGAAAAAAGGTGAGCGGCAAATAAAAGAATTCGTGTAAGACACGCACCACCTTTTTTCCACCGGCGTTTTTGGAAAAAAGATGCGCAGCTTACACGAGCAAATACGGTAATACCAATAAAATTAACTTTACCCGAGAATGGACTAATTGCCTGGCTAAGCTCGAATTGTTAATTACACAAACGAAAGATAGATTAGCATTGCGCATCGAAATATGAGCAAAGTGCGAATTTATATTGCTGCATAAATTGGTATGTTATTTCGACTTGCTAATATTGCTGCATTAATAATTGTTATTTCGACTTTTTAAAGTTTATTTTTACTCCCAAAAAATATATTTTTGTTCATTTCCTTGTCAAATATCTCCTTCGTTAGTATACCCTCTGAATTCTGAGGTACAAATCTGAAAACCTTAAAATTCGAATTAGCATGGCGACTTATCACTCGCTAATTGGTACTTTTTTATTAAATGAGTGCAAGTTTGATATTTCTTTAAATTATACAGCATGTTTCATGACATTAATATCCTAAAAATGATCACGTCCTTTCAGGGTATTAAAATATTTTCTAGATTTGTGGGAGAAAAATGGGTAGGGGGGCTATATTCGGTCAAATACGGTATTCTGTTACATGCCTCAGTTATCTCTTATGTGCAGTTTTGAATTCTTCCATGGCTTGCTGTAATCCCTACACTTCAAATGTGCATAAATTTATTTGCATGTCAGTGCCTACTGAAAATCCCTGTAGTGTGTGTTCATCCATCTATCCCACAGTGCTTTTACTCCCATTTTTAGTGATAGTCTTGCCATTTCATGCTCAAATCATGTGTGTGCTTCAGCTTATAATGGTTTACTTATTCAGTGCCTTTTCTACCAAATGTGGTTCTCCCTATTATCCTTATTAAAGTGTAAATTGTAATTTATTTGTATAGGGTCAGTGTCTACTTGAAATCCCTGAAGTGTGAATGTGTTTCTCCCTCTATCCCACAGTGCTTTTCCCTTTTTAGTGCTATAGTTTTTATATTTCATACTCAAAGCATGTAAGTGCCTCTTCTTCTTTATAAGGACTTAGCTTATTAAAGTTTAAATTGCAATATATTTGTATAGTGGCAGGTTAGTGCCTGTGTGTACATGAAAGTGATGGATTTAAATAACTTTAAGGAAAGTGAAGATAAGTCATTATTTCAAAGGTATTTTTGTCTTAACTTTTCTCATTATTATGCATTTTCACTTTATTTTATTACTTACTGTTCATGCTTAGTATATAATTCCATTTCTGTTTATTTTATATCCTAAAATTGCTTCTCTTATTTTTACTTCGTCTATTTACAAATAACCTAAATTTTATATGTAGCTACTCTATTTTTAATTCACTCTGTCTCTCTGCCTATCATTATATTTCAATAGTGACATTGATGTGGCTATGATTAATCTAATGTCATATGTTTTTTCAGGCAGTTATATTACTTTCTTCTTTTTATGAAATTCAGCAATAATAATATGCTGACAAAAACAGTTATTTTATTCTAGTGTTGATCTTACTATTTATGTGCACAATTTAATCGTGTTTATTGTTATGTTTTCTAATCACTGCTTCTTTTACAGCTCTCTATATCTTAGTTTACCTCAGTAGGTTTCGCAGTTTTTTCACGTCCCTCTTTTTGTGGCCGTTTTTCTGCAAATGGGGCTTTTGCCTTACTGGTTTTTCCCTGTAAAAATGTTCAATTTGTTTGCAGTTTTAAATATATTAAGTAATTTTACTACTTTTGAATTTCTTTAATATTCCAATATTCATGCAAACGTTTACTCTGAATCACAGTGTATATAATATATAATGGTTTATTGTCTTTGGAATAAGTAAAAGTACCTACTCAATGAGAAGCGTTATTTTTATTCTTTTATCCAATCATGGAATCCTAATAATATGATAATTATTAACTTATGTGTTTGCTTTAATCTGTGTAATGCATTTGTTATATTATAATATTAGTAACAATAGAAGTAAGAAAATACTCAAAATGTAATTCTTCTGTAATCCAACTGCTACCTCGAAGAATATTTTGCTCTTCTTCTTGATGTGATCTATTGACTATTAGTTGATTGTTAATAATAAAAATAAATAGATGAAATTAAATATTGCGTATTTATTCCTACTCCGCACCCTCTTCGCTTTCATGATGCATATTGTACTACTTGGTTTTTTTAAATTAATAGTTCAATAAGATTTTGACCTAAACTTTTAGAATGCTGCATCTTTACAGCCTATGACTAAAATTTCTGTATTTTCGGCAATACGATATAGGATACGGAAAATATGGCAGTATTTTCATCTGGCTGAAATGTTAGGAGATGGTTCTACGCAGCTCTACCATTATATACTTAGCAGCTGCTTGAAAGCAGAAGCAAATAACTGTGAGAAAGGAACATATGTTGTGGTCATACATGTGGTCCCTTAGAAATCCCACACCATTCTTTTCCCTCAGCTTCCCTCCTTGTGTTTATTATACTACCTGCTCGGACCTTTGCCATTCACATTCCAAATAGTCTTATCCTCCTGCTAACTTTTTTTCTATGCATTCTCAAAAATGTAAAATATAACATCCTTTTCTCTTATTTGTCATTTAAGCAGAGAATATTCGATATTGTTTAAATGACAATCATATAAAATAGGTACACTATAAAGTGGAAAATATTTTATATCTACTTATGAAAGATAACGTAGGAAATAATATATTCGTAGTTACTAAGATAATATTACCAAACGTAAATACTCGTAATTTCATTTTATGTAGCTTTAAATGTTAAAGTTTTCAACATTTTCATAATTTCGTTTACTCAAGTTCGCCTATCGCTCCCGTATCTGACCCCACTCCTACAAAGTCTCTTATCCATCCAGCGTCTCTGCCCACTTGCGAAGCACTATAATTGGTCCACGTTTGTGGACTGATTCGGCAACAAGGTTCCCTTTCCACACATTTTAACCCCGCCTCCCAGTGATCATTAAGTTTGGTACAGACCATAGATATTTTATATACGAGTTTGGTGGGACCATCGGCAATTGTTCGTTATTCAGAAGTCTTTGCTGTATAGGGGTTTATAAGATAGAGGTTTTACTGTATATGTATGTATGTATATATACACGCACGCACGCGCACACACACACACACACTAGCATAACTGCCCGTTGAATTTCAACAGGTTTAATGAATCTAAATTTTCATCAATGCAACATGCAAAAATCGCAAGAATAAAATTGTGCACTGTTTTAACCATTGAATATTTCTATATTATAAGTCTGTTTTAATTAATTAACTAAAATCTCACAGAAATTCCTTGTGAATAAAATAGTACCTTTCTTTCTACTAAAATAGCCATTGTTATTAGTTTTAAATTGATTATAGCATTAGGATTTCAATTTCATTAAGTAAGCAGAATTCCGGTTCCATAAAATTGGTTCAATCTTCAATTGCCTCTGATAATACTTTAAATAGATTTTGGAATATAATGTACATCAATATCATTTATCGTCTGCTCAGCACTCTTGCCTTCTCATTTTCCGAAACAACCACTTTCACCAGTTTTAAATGGATTTCAAACTTAGAAGAGAACTTGATTCAATTCAGTTAAAATAACCACATAACAAACTTCTTATTCCAAAGAAAATCCTTTTATAATATGCAATGTTAACCTAGAATTCATTCATTCTGAAAAGTGAATAAAAGTACCATGTACATATATTTCTTTCAACTAAAATAGCCACTCTTAACAGATTTTAATGGATTAATGCATTAGCATTTCAATTTCATGAAATAAGCATAATTCTGGTAACAAAAAAATCTGTTCAATCTTCAATTGCCTCTGATAATACTTTAAATAGATTTTGGAATAAAATGTACCTTAATATCGTTTAGTGTCCGCTCACCACTCTGGACTTCTCAATTTCCGAAACAACAACTTTCAATAGTTTTAAATTGATTTTTGCTTTGAAATATATGTACTTGAGTCAATTCAGTACAACTTCCACTTTACATACTGTAAATTCCAAAGTAACTCCTTTTATAATAGACTATGCTAGCCTAAAATTAATTCATTCTGTAATGTGAATAAATAAAGTTCTTTCTTTAAACTATAATAGCCACTGTTATTAGATTTAAATGGATTATAAGCCTTAGAACTTACTCTGTATTAAATAAGCACCAAAATTCCTTTTATAAAAACAAATCATTAAAAGATCCACTGTTGTTTCTTCGAAAATTGCCTGTTAACAGTTTTAAACGTCCTTTTAATTTTAATTTATATTCGTTTCCAAACTTCAGCCATTGTTACGAAATTAATTCAAGGAATAACAATATAAATTCGTAAGCACGTATGGTTTACAAAGAATTTAATTTAAGAATGCTTTTTATTTCCAATTTTTATAAAATGACACTATTGATACTTAAAATTTTTTATATTTACGTTAATATACCGTATATACTGAATATAAGACGACTCTGATTATAAGACGACCTCCCATTTTGAACTCCTAATAAAAGGAAAAAATTTATTATGCACACAATGACAGAGGTTTCTTATACCATTGACTAATAAACATTGAACCAATTGAAATAAGCAATTCTGTAGTGTTAGTTGGCATATACAGCTGCTTTCCTTCAAGTGTCTATCAACAACTGCTTTTAACTTCTTACAGGACCTACTATAAAGGCGACGTCAATGCAAGCGTTTATTTAGATTATCAATGAAGAGAAGGTAACAATAACGCTCTTTTCTCGTCTATTTGAATGCTTAATTGGCATTAAATGAATCAGAGGCAACAATGAGTCTCCTTGGCAATGCCCGGAATGAGTACGAAAAATCTGCAAAATTTCGAAAAAGAATGCATATTTCTGAAAGATTTGACCGTACACCGTGTAAACATCGCAATAATAAGATAGTATAGAGCTTTAGCCATCGAATAAAGCAAAAAAGAAGAAAATCAGTCCATATTTACATATTTTAATGAATGAAGGAAAAAAACCTCGCACTCTGAAAAATCGAAAATCCCGTGTAAACTTACAGGAAAATGTAATTGTCTCCTGGATTCAAACCTGGGACACTTTAGCAAACGAAAATATTTTTCCAGGGACCTCATAGCCAGTAGAAACAAAATGCCGTTTACCGCATATCTTTTACGACGAATGGTTCTCGAGAAATACGCCGATATAATTACGCGAGGTTCGTACGCACGCAGCTTCACTACGCACATAATATATAGGATAAAATTCAAAAGAGGGTACTGGTCGGTTATATGCCCACACGCAATTAAATACAATTTTATTTATAGTTCCTAACGAAATGCAATTATTTATTAGTTTTATTAATAGTTACCATTTCTAATAATACAGAATTAACCTTTTGAATCCAATTCTAATGAAAGGAATGTCGTAAAGATGTTTGGGTACTTCTTTACATGGGTACCCCCCTACTACAAAATGTAAACAAAATGACAAAAAACAAATGGCACTACTGTAGTTGGGTCCCCCTCCCTCTTGCTCGGGGGTTTGGGGGCGGAGCCCCATAAAATAAATAATAATAATAATAATTATCTGATTGGCCGGTCTCGACATTTACAAACCCAATCTCCGGACAACATGGAGGGTTTCTTTGGTTCTGGGCGAGGGCGCGGTAGCACCCGGAGACGACTACCCATTACAACAAAGCAAGCCGAAGGCTGGTCAATATATCCTTTCAGTGTGGGAGAACGATGAAACTTTAAAAAACCGCAACATGGACATACTTACGGGAATTAAAGTTTTTTAACTCATCCATTATTCTATTTTACCTTTGCTTTTCTATGTATATACCGTGTGGGCGTATAACTGACCAGTACCCAAAAGAGTATTTTTCTTTGAATACATTTGAATCAATTCATTTTCTACTACTACTTTTAATAATCGATTGATTTTAAGAATCGAATATTTCGATTATAGCTATTCAATTCTTCCAATCTCCAGCTTTGGTTCCTCTGTCAGTCAAACTATCGCGATTATAAGACGACTAGCGATATTTCGTTCATAAAAATTGGAACAAAACCTCGTCTTATATTCAGGTATATACGGTACTTATTTTCCACAAAACACGCCAATCTCTCCCCTTCCTTCCTCTCTCTTTCTCGTATTGAAGCATTCAAGGCACGCCTATTCCCAGAAGGATGTATACAATAATAGTATTTGAGGTGTAACAATGATAATGGTCGACATAGCAACATCACGTTAAAATGGCGAGATTTCCACAAAATATGCAGATTAAATGTTTAACATGGAATATTTCGATGTGTGGGCATAAAAAGATGAACGGAATAAGAAACTATAACTTTTTCTTCAAAATGGTTCAAATCCGAAGGTCGTCTGTTAATTTCTTCTAATTTTAATTTCCAAATGAATAAAAGCCTGCACGTCAAAAAATCGCGTTTTACATGTTAAGTAATGGGAAATGGAAATGCCTCTCTTGGAGGCGAACCAAGGAATTTTTTTGCGATTTAAATTCGTCATCACCTGAATAAGTGTTAATCAAGTATCCCTTCCAAATTTTGAGTTTCTATCATTATTTCTTCTCGACTTATTAGCGTTTGCATAGCGTGACCAACCAACCAATCAACAGACGACGGCTATTATTATATAAAATATATACTTTCAAAGTTAATATAAAAGTTGGTAAAAAAGGTTGGCTTACAATCGATTAAATATGGTACATGAGATTTAGGCACATGAAATGTTACACAACCAAATAAATAATATGAACTTGCTCTTTTAAATTAATACATAGTCTAAAGTAATTCAAAGGCCAACTCAGGTATATAAAGCTTCATGTGGGCCTTTTAGCATAAAGTTCGATGACCCCTGCTCTAGGTGACACACATGATAATTTACCATGAAAAGATGACAGTAAAGATTTTGATTCAGACGATTTAATGAATTTATGAAGATTAATACTTTGGTTATCAATTACAACATTTTTCTAAACGGTTAGATAAATGTTTTAAAACTAATTAGTAATTAACTTTACATTAATTAAAAAACAAATAATCGAGCTTACCTAGTGGCTAAAATCAAAATTGAAAAATGTTTCTACTACTGGTAAATCATCACTGATGAAAGCTGCTTTAAATCTGAAATGCACATCTGGTTTTCCAACCTTTTTTATGGCTATTGAAGAAACATTGTTTTTAAGTTTCTACCTTACACTGTTTTTAACCATCGATGGCATCTTTGTCCTTGTGCAAACAAATGTTTTATTAGTAAAAAATTTATAAAGCCTTAAATGGCCTTGTTTTTTATGGTGTACCTTATGTGCTTGAATACATGGTATTTTGATTGGAGAAATTACATCAAATAATTTTATGTGAAGTAAAATCACCAAAGAAACAGAAAAAGTAATTATCCCCATAAGCACTGACTACAACATAAGAAAAATAATTAGGACATTTTTGGAGCATCTTAAGTGTAATATAAAACATCAGTAAACATTTTTCCATCTGGCCATAAAATCACAGTTTCATCCCTTATAAATCTTAATAAATGTAAATTATCAATCAATTTTCATTTAATAAATCACCTTTTAGCCCTTCAAGCTAGTATTTAAATGATTGAAAGTTTGCTTTAGGAGCAGTATTTTAATTCACATAGAGTACCAAAAAATGCATTGTTTTAATTATTTGGTCATAAGGCTGCTGACAAAAGATGAGATGAAGTTGATATTAAAACCTCCTGAAAGTTACCAAAATGCACAGGTTATTAAATTTCACCATTTTATTAATTTTCCTCTAGCATCTGTAGATTTTTATGATCAATTTATGAAATCATATTTAAAATATTCCCTTCTCGGTTAGAAGCAAGAGAGCCTCAGGGATCTCTGTTTCCTTCCACTGCATTAGGAGGCAAAACAATAGAAAAAAACAAACTTGGGCAATATAAGCCAGCAATGCAGGGAAAATAGTTTGTAACTAAATAATAGGAATGACAGTTTTGGTACATTAATCTTTAACTTCATCACCAGTAAAGGAAAAAACGAAAACAAAATGTCCAGGAAAAATGCAGATGAACATGCTGTCTTTGAGATACTTTCTCTAGGTAAGGATTAAGATTGATTCACCTCCGGAAAGAAGAGCATGGTCAATGAATTCCGAGGAGGATCTAAGATGACTCTCTAAGTCAGCTGATGAATCATCTTCAAGAGATAGGCCTAAGTATGCCATTCCTACATCCTTGTAGAATTCTTCTCCGGTTTCTACCTCCCCACGGGCACAGTTGAGAATGTGTGACACCTCCAAGCGGCGAAGGTAAGCCTTGTTCCGAGCAGCTCCCCTGCAGAAAGAGAAGAGATTGATCACAGCATTGGCTGAAAAATAGCAATGGTATCATTCAACTGCTGTTATAAAAATTGTCTCAAGATTTGTTTCGCGACTTATAAAAATTGCAACACATAAATGAAATTTATGCATTTATTTTCTAAATTTCCTTTTTTTCTAAACCTACATCAATTGGAAAGATTTGTAAACTGAAAATACTGGTCTTCGTTAGAAATGTAACCATGAGAGTTTTATTTGAAATGAAGCAATTTATTTAAAATATTATTTAAAAACTGCAAAATTTTCCTTCTGAAAAATTATACACCAAATGATTATCAGCAAGATAAGGAAATGAAACTTTGAGCAATAAGGAAAAATTGCAATTAATTCACAACTATGCAAGTAGATTTGTTCTTTAATAAGCTCAGAAAATATGATTAGAAATTCAGTAATCCACAAAAGTGATAAGCTCAACAAGAAAACATTAATACATTAGGTCAAAAATTAGCCGAAATTTATTAAAAACCAGTCATATGAAATCTGGTACTATTAATACCGGAGTTTCTTAACTGATATTTTTGTAATGGTATATCATATATCCTAGTATTTCTGAAAACTTTTTATCAATGGAATGAAGAAGTTCTAAATATTTTGGTACATCCTGATTCTTACGCAGATAGTTCCTTTGAAGATGCCTTTATGATAATATTATAATAAACTAAACATGACATGGTGACAAAAGAATAACACTCGCAAGATACATTAATTGGGTAGAAATAACACATTATGACAAAATTTACACATGGAAGATCACATGATGAAGCTCAACTTTAGCTATTGCAATGGCCCACATATTTGCAGGTGTGAAAAGATTTAAATGAAAGCTACATATTTTTCACTGTTAGATGGAAAATACCTTATTTTCTGGTAGACAGCACGCATCTAGCAGATAACACGCACTTTAAAATTTTCATAGGTTTAGTAATTGTATAGGTAATGCACAGAAAAATTTCTCTTACAAAATTATGTCTCTATCGACAAATGAATAATGATAAAGTAGCCTACTTTACATGTGGTATTACAGGTGCTTTTGTTATAAAATCGTAATTAGTTTGAATAATTAAGAGCCCATGGAAAATGGAAAAGTAAAAACATGCAAATCAAACACAGCTAAGCATAAATTAGAAGTTGTTCAGTTCGCAAAAGAAAATGGCAATTGTGCAGCTGGAAGAAAATTCAATGTAGGCGAAGCTAGTGAGAGAGAATGGTGAAAAGATGAATTGGTTCTTAAGAAACTGCATCGCAGGAAACGTGCCATGCGTTATAGGAAATGTTTTTGGCCAGAGCTTTAAAAAGAACTTTATGATTGGGTGATTTTTGAAAGATCAAAAGGAATGCGACTCTCAACAACTCGAATTTTACTTCAAGCAAAGCACACTGCATGAGAGAAAAACATTGTTGATTTTAAAGCATATCCATCCTGGGGATTCAGGTTCATGATGAGGAATAATTTAAGTGTTCGTGCTGCGACAAGCATTGGCTAGAAACTACATGTAGATTGGGAGGCCAAGGTGATAAAATTTAGACAATTTGTAAAAGACAGCATTTCTGGAATTGAAGAATTACATGTGGGTAACATGGATGAAGTTCCAGTGAGCTTTGATCTTCTGACTGCAAGAACTGTGAATCTTAAAGGTGCAAAGGAAGTGTCTATAAGTACTACAGGGCACAAAAAGTCAAATTTTACGGTTGTATTGTGCACAACATCAGATAGTTCCAAGCTATCTCCAATGGTTATATTCCAAAATAATGTTTTCCTAAGGACGTTGTTGTTACCGCAAATGAAAATGGCTGGATAAATACGGAGATGAAGATCTGGCTGGATCGAGTTTGGAAAAAGTGAAGAAGTACATTTTTTAATCCAAAATCTGTTTTAATTATGGATGCATGTCGAGCCAATACAACATCCGAAGTAAAAATATGATTAGCAAATATTCAAAGTTGATCATCATTCCTTCCGGATTAACAAAAAAACTCCAACCACTTGATTTAACTGTGAATAGATCCTTCAAATCAAAATTGCGAGCTAAGTGGGAGCAATGGATGATAGTTTCTGTCCATGATTATACCAACTCTGGAAAGATGAAAAGGCAGTCTTACGTGGAAATGTGTAAATGGATTTCCGAAAGCTGGAATGCCGTGACATTAACTTGCATCAAAAATGGTTTCCATAAATCATTCGGTGAATTGCATGTTACAAAAACACCAGAATCTGAAGAATACGAATTTGCTGAGGAAAATGAAGTTGCTGATGTTCCAGTCAAAATAATGTGAGCTATCGAATCAATTGATTATGACTCTGGCGATGAATGTTATGGGTTCAAATAATTTAGGTATTTCCATATATCTCTATTTTAATAACATTTGTACTTCCTCTGTAATATGTGAATAATCATTTTTTGATTCTTACTATTTAATGTAAATTATATACGTAAATAACACATCTCATGACCTTACTGTGATTCACTGATTACAGAAATGTCAGAATTTGTAGAATACGATGCTATGAAAATGATTTTGAAGTGTTGAGTGAAATAATATGACTACTGAATCATTTGTTTCTAATTAAGAATTTTCTGTTTAAAGAAATCTTGTTGGTAGTTAAAATTATTTGTAATTCTCTTTGAAACAAGTGAAATAAAATGAGATTTTCCTTTGTATATCATGCACTATCATTTTTCAAACTTTTTTGTACAGATGAAAACTTTAATTCCAAACATTCACACGACTAAAAATGCTAATTACTTAAAAACACACTGATTGAAACCAATGCTTCCAACTTTTTCTTAAGAAAAGATGTCAGATATTTCACAAGAGAAAAAGAATTACCATTCCGTGTTCATTTATTTAACTAGTTCATAGAGAGCACTAAATGGTGTTTTAGAATGGAGTCCCACAATATTAATAAAGGTAAACACATGCAATCATACCCTTTGCAGGATTTGGGTGTCCTTGACCCTATCATAGGGAGCCAGAAATGCTAACCACCCCTCTACCAAGGCCAGAATAAGTGCCATGCTAATTAAGTTAGAATGTAGTCTGGCAAACAAATTTGGAAACACTGACATGAGAGAAAAAACTTACACTAAATATTCAATTCATAAATTATAATTGTATAAAGAAAATAGAAAGATTCATTTATTTCTCAAACAAGGCACTACCATTTCTTTTCCATAAAATTCAGCCTCTATTTTCATGACAATAAAAGTGTATAAATGTATTTATGAGTACCAATCACCTTAGAAATAATAACATTATAAATACTTACGAATTTCCAATGAAAACATTTGGATAGACTTCATCGCAATCCACTCCAGCATTTACCCGCTGCATAACATCGGCAGTTTTATGACCATAGCCAGGTAAAGGCTGGAAATCTGTTTTAGTGTCAATCATGACACTGTATAACATTCTGCCAGTGGTGCCATGAGCTTGCTTGTCGCTGGTCACATTCAAGCGCCGCCGTCTCATTGCATCATCTCTTCTCCTGCTTCCTGAAGGAGACCTATGACTTGACCAACGAGGCTGACCTGATGAAAACCTTCTATTATGTGTTGACCTTGCCTGCTTATGGATATAACAAATTAGAATCAATACCAACTCCAATTAATGTACATAATTTTCATCATACTATTCAGGCCAGTGTAGCTGAAAAGCTAACTTAAAATATTATCAGGCTTCACATTAATATTTTAACATTGTACGTCCTTGAAATATAAAAATTCCAAAGTACTCACTGCATAGATTTACATACAAAGAATTATCAACGATAAATGTTATATTTATTGTTATTAGGATTCCAGGATTTAATTTCCTACTCTTAATACTGGCCTTAAACATTAGGTTTGGAGGTAAATCCTTATTAACACCTTACATCAGATGAACAAATGCAATAAATGTTACTTCTATAGCATGGTAACACCCAAAGTTTTAACTTCAAATGACAGCTAGTTAATGCAAATTGCATATAGCAAAAACAGGTTTACTAAGAGAACGAAATAAATCCATGAAATAAACCATTATAGAATTGATAATTCATAATGAGTTTTTATAAGAACACAAATGTAATTTAACAATAAAATCGTATGTGATTATGATTCAACTGACACAGTAACTAAATGATACCAATGCATAGGAAATAAGGTGCCATGATTGATTTTTCTTTCCGTAACATTGATTCTAGTTAAGAAATGTAATAGCGAATGGAAAGTAATGATTATCAGCTTAAATGTTACCGAATATTGCTTTCCCGTGGATATCACCTTTATTTTATCACCAGACACACGCATCCTTTCCATTATGGCGTTGTGTAAAATTAATATGTTGTTCTTCAATAGTTGTAAATCAACTTCCTAACATTCCCTACTTGTGAATACTGTAGATATCACTCACCTACCATTAACGTTTGAAAATACAATATCTACGTTGACCAATAATTCCTCGAAGGCAAATGTTTTAAGCAAGGAAGCACGTTTGCCGGTACGTACTTAACAATCACTCTCAGTGGGTTGAACGAGTGGGAAAATTGACTTCAAGATCGTAAATAGAAACTTGCTATTCCATTCTACCATTAAACTAAAAACTTGCATACATCTCTCCACAAACCCGAGAAAAGTTAAAATTATCTGGATATTTCAAAAGAAAAAGGCATGTGGTTATTGCCACAAATGCCAAATAAATCGAACAATAAGAATGCTTTCCTTATTCCATGAATAAACAACCGACTTTACCAAATATCGATCAATCAACTTCTCTACTCAGACGTTCACTTATCTAAACGATTAAAACTTATCCCGATGATTCGATGGCGCTACTGGGCTATTGTATGTGCTGTGCTGCCATCTAGAGCGGATTCGTTTGTAGTACCACTAGTTTTAAAAGCAGTAATTTTTGGTGGAAGCAATAAATTAATTTTAGTCTTACAATCTAGTCTTTTATTTTCCATGCAGTTAAGACCTTTATATATTGAGTCATACTATAAAACTGACAAACTCCAAATTTGTCATTCTCAAGCGCCATAAAAATGTAAAATACAATTTCTTTGATGAAAATATTGAGTAGCACCCAAAAGTTATTTTTGTTAATTTCTAATCAATCTTTATAGTATATAAAAATTTTAAAATATTTCAATACGTTCCTGCCTCGGCTGCCGGGGATGAATCGAGCAATTTTTTAAACTTCGCAAAAGATGCGAATTTATGATAGTGAAATTATAATGTATGATAATCTACATATAGTTGTATTTTATGCTAATACTAGCGATAAGGAAGATATATGCAATAGCATTACTTGTACATATATGAAGATATTTTATCTGTTTAAAAAGAATAAATTTGTAAAAGAGCGAACTTTAACCCTTATATGGATTCACAATTTAACTAATGATGTAGTATTCCAGGCTCTGATGTGGTTCTAGTACAGAAATTACTATAACGGTATGAATAAATATATTCATATCACAGTATAGATGTTATTTATTTAATTTATGATCAATATTTTGTTTGCTTATGCAAATACAAGAAACATATTTTTACTATTTAATTTAATCAAATTTAGGCGGCATCAAAACAAAATAAATATTATTACAAATTAAATCAGTATTATAAAAATACAATACAAAAATAAACCAAACTAAGTTTTTGCTAAACAGTTATTACAAATAACATAAGAATATTCCTTAAAATGTTCTTTTTACAGGATTCGCTAATTTGTTATACCTGTCTTTTACATGAACAAAGGTGAAACTGTGAACGTTTTGCTTTTTTAACAACTTTTATATTAACTTACCGCGATATATATGAAGGTATATATGTAGGTAAGTTTTAAGACACCACAAATAATGTCTAATAACTCAAGAACGGCTGCATGTATTTAAGCCATTCATTAAATTTCAAAGAATGTCACACATATAGACTCTTATGTGTAATCACCGTGCAAAATAATGACCCGAGTTCGATTCCAGGGACGTTTAATTCCCCCAATTATATAACACGAGCGGGACCTTCTCGAATTTTTATCTCCTAAACTATAGTAAAATTCATAATTGAAAGTAAAATCATTGAATCACATCCGTTGGATTGGGTTGGTTTCATCTTTATCCTATACACTTCATAAAAGTTGTTAATTAAAAAAGTTTTTTTTATATATTCCTACTTGTTTGTATGTGGCTGTGAAAGTGGATTTTTAAAATTCTCGCTTCCTCGAAACTCTGAAATACATTGTCTCAAATGTTTCTTATGGATAGTCTGTGTTCTTATAATCATATGTGGTCGAATCAATTCTTCTGTCATTTTTTCCAGAAGTGTTGCATCTGTCAGATTTTTTCATTTTCCAATTAGGATACAGTTTTGCATGTAATGTAAAAAGCTGCAAGACCGCTGATATAAAAGATATATGACAAATGCAAATGGAAGTATGATATTAAATATTTACCAATTTTAAAGTTTTAAATCGCAGGAGAGGCGTAGTGAATCCCATTAAGAGATGAATGACTTTATTGATAGCAAAAGAAAAATAAGTACGGTTATTACGCGCTAAAACCATAACATAAATAAGAAGCGTTTATCAGTATTTTTATATTTTATTTTAACACCTTTTAAAGAATATGAAATACACAATACACTTTAGTTCTACATGTGTCAATTTGTTCATATACGTATATCTAATTAATATTATTATTCATTTGACAACAATTTGCATTTATATTTGCTAATTTAAATTTAATTTAATGAATTTTTATCTCAAAACGAGCAAAATTATAAAAAAAACCAAATCATGTGTAGATATATGAGTAAAATATCAATAATTTTTTATCATTCTATAAGCACTCTTCTTACAGAGGAGGATATACGATATATGATACTAGTGAAGGTGTACTTGCATTCTGCAAGCATTTTCTCTCACCCTAAAGCAAAGAGTATGAGCCAACAAATAATTTTTAAAAGCAACAGTTTACACCTTCTTGTCGATTTACGTGTTTTTCCTAATGGTCAATATTGGGGTAAAAACAACGCCTAAAATTTATAATTATTAAATATTTATAGGTTTTTAGCATTTCTTAGGAATGTCTCACATTTATGCAAAATTTCATGGATATAGCACCTCTAGAAGCGCATTTATATGAATTTCATTGTTTAAAATTTATGAATTTTTAACAGCCACAATATAAAACTTGCATGAAATTTCAAATGTTATTTACCACCGGAACATTGTTTCCTAACTTTGTTAAAATATTCAGCTTCCTGGCTCTACCGAAAGTACATAAACATTAGCCAATTTGTTTAAAATTTTAGAATAAAAATTTTCAAATTTCTATAATGCCGTTTTCACCATTTGGCAAATTCTACCAATTGAAAAAATTTCAGCTTCATAGCACATTTAGAAGTACCTAAACTATGAAATGTTAGTAAAATTGTTTATAAATTTTAACGTCTAAGAAAATAAACATTGTTGCAATTTTGCATTTATTCCTCCGATAATTTTTTTGATTCACCCGTGTATTAAATTTCAGCTCTCCAACTATAATAGTTTGGGCCAGACATTAGTATCCTCCTATATCCTATATATCATTCTGTAAGCATATCCTATATACATTTTCTCTCACCCTAAATTAAAAAGTATGAGCAGAAAAATAATTTTTAAACACAACAGTTTACACCCTCTTGCCGATATACGTGTTTTCCTTTTGGTCAATATTGGGGTAAAAACAACCCCTAAAATATATAATTATAAAACATTTATAGTGTATTAGCATTTCTTAGGAATACCTCAAATTTATACAAAATTTCATCAATATAGCACCTCTAGAAGTGCATTTCTATGAATTTCATTGTTTAAAATTTATAAATTTTTAACAGCCACAATATAAAACTTTTGTGAAATTTTCAATGTTATTCACTACCGGAACATTATTTCCTAACTTTGTTAAAATTTTCAGCTTCCTGGCTCTAACGGAAGTACATAAACATTAGTCAGTCTGTTTAAAATTCAATAATTAATTATGGCCGAACGAACAAAAATTTTCGAATTTCTATAATCTCGTTTTCATTATTTGGCGAATTCTACTTAGAGAAAACCTTTAATTCTAAATGCGCTATGAAGCTGAAATTTTTTCTGTTGGTAGAACGTGCCAAATAATGAAAATGGGATTATAGAAATTTGAAAATTTTTATTTGTTTGGACGTAATAAATTCCTAAATTTTAAACAAATTGACTAATGTTTATGTACTTTCTGAAGATCCAGAAAGCTGAAAATTTTAACAAAGTTAGGAAATAATGTTCCGGTAGTAAATGACATTGAAAATTTCATAAAAGTTTTATACTGTGGCTTTTAAAAATTCATAAATTTTAAACAATGAAATTCATATAAATGCACTTCTAGAAATTTTGCATAAATGTGAGGTATCCGTAACAAATGCTAAAAACCTATAAATGTTTTATAATTATAAATTTTAGGGGTTGCTTATACCCCAATATTTTCAAAACAGAAAAACACGTAATTCGGAGCCGAGATGCAAACTTATGCGTTTAAATTATTTTTTGGCTTTTATTTTTACTTTAAGGTGAGAGAAAATGCTTGCAGAATGCAAGCACACATTCACTAGTATAGTATAACCTCCTCTGTAAGAAGAGTGCTTATAGAATGATATATAGGATATAGGAGGATAGTAATGTCTGGCCCAAACTACAACATTTGGAAAGCTGAAATTTAATGCACAGTTGAACCGAAAGAAATAATCGGAGGAATAATTGCAAAATTGCAACAAGGCTTATTTTATTGGCCGGTAAAAATTATAAACAATTTTACTAACATTTCATGGTTTAGGTACTTCTAAATATGCTATTAAGCTGAAATTTTTTCTAGAGGTAGAATTTGGCAATTAATGAAAACGGGATTATAGAAATTTAAAAATGTTTATTCGTTCGGCCGTAATAAATTCTCAAATGTTGAACAAATTGACTAATGTTTATGTACTTTCTGAAGATCCAGGAAGCTGTCAATTTTATGAAAGTTAGAAAAAAATGTTCCGGTAGCAAATTACATTGAAAATTTTAGAAATATTTATTATTGTGGTTGTTAAAAATTCATAAAATTTAAACAATGAAATTCATATAAATTCACTTCTAGAGGTGCTATATCGATGAAATCTTGCATAAATGTGAGGTATTCGTAACAAATGCTAAAAACATGTAAATGATTTATAATTATAAATTATAGGGGTTGTTTTTACCCCAATATTTTCAAAACAGAAAAACACGTAATTCGGAGCCGAGATGCAAACATATGCGTTGAAAATTATTTTTCGGCTTTTTTTTTACTTTAAAGTGAGAGAAAATGCTTGCAGAATGCAAGCACACCTTCACTAGTAAAAGATATTTTTATTCATTTCATGCTAATTCTTCAATAAATATGGTCGTTGTCTCTCTATAGAGTGGATTTATTTTATAGTGGCATCAAAACGATTTGTGATAATTACGTATCATTTCTAGATGCTCTGTAGGCAGCATCAATAGTTGTATTTAATTAACGACTGGTATTGATTCATTCGTGGCTAACGTCAAGCCGTGGCCAAAAAGATAATTTCCCAACGTTAAAAACTTAAAGACTTTAAATCTATTTAAAAATCATTAATATTATTAGATTTTTGCGAAGGTTTTCGCAGCGTGCGTGATTGCCGACGAAGATCCAATTTTCTTAAATAGCACAAATTTTATCATCGATTACTCCCATAAATAGTTAATCACAGTGTATATCTAAATTCATCATTATTGGTGGACATTTTTATTATATCTTGGTGAGAGGCAAGTGGACTCTAGAGATTAGCAATAAATATGGTTTGGGATTGTGACACAATGTTAAAGTGTTGAAACTTAATCGGCTGCGAAATTTTAATAATCTCGTTTACATATTATAAACTTAGGCCGTTTACATGAATGTATATTATTATTATTTTATTTTCTGAAATAAATTCGGTCAAATGGAATTTATTGTTCAATTTTTCGTATTATTTCATTTTAAAATTGTTCACCATTTATTAGGGGAGATTTTTTCGGAATAATTTATTTTAGTCGAAGGTACTCCAGGCAAATATGCATATGAGAGCATTCATTCGTGGCTTTTGAACGTAATGTTGAATTTTAATGAGCGAGAAGAATTTTAGGAAAGATCAGTGCACACCAGCATGTTTCCATGGAGCATTGTTTCCAAAACTTTTTAGTTCTTCCTACGCTTATCTCACTCTTGCGGCCTTCAAGTTGTATTAACATTAAAATTGTACTACGGTAGGTAGACAAACTTTTTCGCTGGAATGCATGAGATCGCTGTTCCAGAGCAGAGACGCTTAATCCATGTACTTACAAAACGGTCCTATTTAAACTCAACTGGAATTTTCTCTAAAAACAAGAGATGGCTCGTTAGACCGGTTGAAAAATATTACTCTAGGCCAGCGGTTCCCAAATATTTCAGGATGCATTTTCTTGCACGGGAACTTCTTTAGAGTAGGAAGTCGGTTGTCTGGGATAACGAATTGCAGAAGAGATAATGTATGGAGATGTATGAAAAAATTAATTAAAGTTTTCGTGATTTATTGGTACATTTTATGCATGTTCAATATGCGAGTTCCTGAATTAGTGTACTTCATGTGATAATACGCACAGTGTTATCTCGATAGAATGAGTACGGCCTATAACAAGAACATTATAGCGAGTGAAGACACCGCAACCGTCAATTTTTAACGTTATATGTGGCGTTAAGAAATTAAATCGTAAAAGATAGCTCATAAAACGAGGGTTTTTTTTGCAGCAACTTCATTATAACGATCGTATCCTAACTTGCCCCCGAATTTTTTTTCCTAAAGTTTTATACACAAGTGCGGTGTTTCTCTTGTGTAAGAAGTGTATTTATTAATAGTTATTTATGACATAAAAATGCAGTATCTATTGTTTCACCTGATTAATTAGTAATGCTCCAACTCTCAAAACATCTGCCGAAAAACAAACTCAAGCAAGCGAACACATTAGCCGGCCATACACGGGCGGACTTTTTGAAGGACCTGGTCCGCGGCGGACTAGGTCTACTGAGGTCCGCCACTAAAAATCCGCAGGTCCTTCAAGACTGCCTGAAAGACCGGCGGACCCGGTCCTGAGGGACCAAATCCTTCAAAAACGGCGGATTTCTTCCCCACACACAAACGAACCTAGTCCGCTGACTGATTAGCTCCGCTATACTATTTTTACGTTAGTGGGCGCAACGAAGGACTGAGTCCGACGGACCGAATCCGCCGCGGACTGAAGGACCTGATCCGCCGGACCAGGTCCTTCAAAAAGTCCGCCCGTGTATGTCCGGCTATTCTTTCATGTGTTTGCATATTTGTGAAAAAAGTACTTAAGACCATTTTGCAATTAAAACGTTTGAGACTAGACCATTACGAGACCTGTGAAACTAGTGGAATGAGCGAAATGTCGTATGCCTGGGAAAGCTGTAACCACAAGTGGCACCTGTCACATCTACATACCTTATGTTGGTTTTTATTACGAGTGTAGTAATTTATATGTGCTCATTTGATTTGATTACAAAAGTAAAATGAAAAATTACGGTTGATTCAAAACATATACATCTATACGCACCTACGCGCTTTAATTTTCTTTTAAAACTTAGTGCAGCTTAATGATATATGCACATAGAGTTTACAAAACTCACTTCGACATTATTTTATTCACTTTCGGATACTACGAGCATTTTTTATGAATCTTATAAATTCTCCCCATATAGAGGTTTCACTGTATATACATGCATATGAAGGTTGCAGGAAAGAAAAGAGGAACGAGGAGCAGGTAAAAATTAACATGTTGGCATTTAAATGTACTATCAGTTGGTGTATTAGCCATAGAAAGAACACGGAGAGTCAGTGAGTTATCGCTATAGAAATAATCAGGTGATAGGGAAGAAATAGTGTGCCCATGCTAAAAAGAAACTATTATTCGAAAACAAGCGCTCCTTGACATTACTTGTTTCTTCCGTATGGCCTTCATGTATGCATACGCATGCTTAAATCTGAATTGCCAAAATTTATACACAATGGCACCGAATGATATAAGTAACTGACTTCAATTTAACCGACATTTTCTGTTGCTTTTTGTTCGGTTCGTTTCGACGCTACGTAACTAGAAATTGGTCCACGGCAGAAGCCATTCATTAGCCAGATAATAAATTTCTTAGACTGAATAAGATTTATTTTTAATTGTAAACTTAGGCTTATTCTTCACTTCAAAAAGATGTAGCAATAAACATTTTAAATACATTTAGAGTCTGCGATGGTATAATCGATAATAAATGCTGACTAGCGCTTTCTATTGCCTAATTAGGTACTTGCCTCCTCTGAGAATTACTATAGTTCATAAAATATGTTATATTCAGGAGGAAAAACATTAACGACCGAACTAAAAATGTTTAAACAACGAATGAACAAGTCCATGTATCTTGGTTTAGTAAACATCAAATGGGATAGATAACAGCATTTAAGACCACAAAAGTAACCATTGAAAAGAGAAACACTCCAAGTCGCTGAATAATTTAACATATGGCAGATACATTTGGACTACATAGCATGAAATGTAGTCAGCTTCGGTGATGAAATATTTTCAGTAGCTCATAAAGAGTGGGATAGGCAGATGAAAACGATTTTTAACTTAGATAATTTTAGTTTCCATTCGTACGCTCGATTGCGAGAAAATTAGCATTAACAGCATCTTTCCCTCCCAGAATCTCACGTCTCTCCCACACTAAAAGTTCATATGCATACGCAATGGTAAATCGCCTGAGGGGAAAAATTTCAACGCACTACACCTAAATGATTTATTAAGGCCGCGGTTTCCAAATTTTATGCATCTGCGATCTCCTCTTACTGCAGCAGATCATGTGGTGGCCCTCTATAATGGCAGCCGACCCATTAGCCCCATCCATCTACCAATAAATATAACATGTGATTATAATATTTAGAGAAATTAAGGTTTGCTGAAATTGTTAATGTAATAAAACCATGCAATGAAAATTAGCTGAAAAATAAAATACCGCTCTGTCTTCGCTCCCTTTCCCCCCTTTGGAAAATCTTTCACGACCCTCAGGTTGAGAACCGCAGTAATAAGGGAAGCAATGGCTTAAAATAAATTCTTCATTAGGATATGTTCGCAATTATTGAAATCAGTTATCAACAGCGGAAACAGTGCCTTCTTATGATGTTTACAATTAATAAAGAGTGACAAGTATGAAATTCTGGTAATAGTTATAGTTGAACTTGAATTAAATATATAACTAAACATTTTTTATTTATAAAATTTAATGAATATCATGATATCTTAAAGATTAACATATCATAAATGATATACTTCCTCCAACTTATTAAGTATTTTAATGCTTAAAACCTATCATTATTTAGGCATATTTATTGAGTAATCTGAAAATATCATGTGCGTTTATATATTACACTAGCACATTAAGTAGGCTTTTGTCTATTGAATCTAATACAAATATCCATGTAAATTTGAATGTGGAATTTCTAGGAAAGTACAGAGAGGAAAGGAACTCAGTGCGAGATGAAACATTCGAATTTTGTTGTTGTTCGGAATTATTTCTGCATCGATCGGAATATATTGCAGTGATGTATAAATTCGTTTAAAGCGACTTTGCACTTGCTTTATCAAACTCATAGTTTTGGAGTTCCAGATTCCATCGCGAAGGCCTCGGATAAACCTCCCTCCTTCCCTCGCACGGATCCTTCAAGGGAACAAGTGAGAGAACGAACAAGCCTTCCATATCTCTTTCTTTTCAAAAAGCAATCGTAATTTTAATTAGCGAAACAATACGGGAAAATAATGCCCACAGATCCCAAGGTGTTGACATATCGATGGATCCGACGCGTCAGCGAAATTCTGCCATTTGATAAGAAGGAAAGAGAGGAAACGGAATGATGTAAAATACGGAAAGGCTTCCTTTAAAGCGGTAAAACCGCTTTAAACATGTTCCCGTTGATGTGATCATGATATCGGCTCACAGGATGGGTTCCTCGGAACGGGATTTCCTCGGAGAGAACGAGAGAGAGAGAGAGAACGAGAGAGGGAGAGAGAAGTGGTTCCTGCTCTCACATGGAGTGGAGTAGCGCATCCACTTCATCCGTTCTTCTCTTGCCGAACCCTTCCAAAAACCCTCTCCACGAACCGACGCCTTTCTCCAGTGCTCCCGTGCCTCCTTGGTCGCCCTCCCCCCTTCTCCCCTCCTCCCCCCCACCCCTTTGCCTCATCCCCAAGCCTAATTGCCCCCCTCCATCCGAGCCACATTCTCTTCAACACCCAGTGGGATCCGCGTGTACCATGATGAAGCAACACCAGGAGATTATAATTAAGCCCAAACTCTTTCTCCGACGTATACACCGCTTCTCATTTTGAAAATTAGTTTTTATGTTGGTATCTCTCCCTCTTAGCATGTCTGTATACATATATACAATTATTGCTTGAGACATAGGGGTTAGTTACCTGGATCGATACCAATGGAACGCCAAATTAAAATATGTTCATAAAGATTTATATTTAGTTCTTTAACAAAATTAAAACAGAATTATATAAGCTAGTAAGATGGCTAAAATATCATACCTACTTTCTTACTTTATACGTCAACAGGGTTCTTGCGCCAAAATGCACTGCTAATACGATTACTGTGTTCATGAAAATGTATTTTGAACTTAAGAAACTGTCGTATCTACCTAACGACTCGCAGATGATTAGTCTTAATAACATTCTAAATATTTTAAATTTCTGAATGAGACAGTGCGAGTTTTTTTATAAATAGCAAAAAAAATGTACTGAAAACACTAGAAAAATATATAAACGCCAAACCCGCACAAATATGCTCGTGCGATTCAGAGTGCGTGGAAATAAATTAGTTAATTTTTGAAGAGAAGAAACTGCTTTAGTAGCCACCTATACCTATTCATTGGCGCATCCCATTCAATTATCCGAGCAAAATATTTTGCCTCGTCTGTGTTTCTAGATTTGGGGGGGAAAACACAAGTATCCCCACCAGTGATGGGCATTTCGATTTGTTGGTATAAAAGAAATTCTTTTTTTACTCTCATGCTATACAAAATTTCTCTCGAGGCGTGATTCTTTCGATATTTTACCTTCAACTTCTGTGTTTTTAAGAGGATGCATCGCTCTTCTTTGTTTAGTTTGTATTTCCATCGTAGGTTTAACTTTCCGTTCCGTTGAAAACACTTTGTGAGACGCATTCATCGGAGAGAGAGAGATTCATTCCGAGGCGACTCGATCGGCTGCCTTTCACCGTCGCATACGTTCTTTAACGCCTTCACATTCCATCTCTCGGATGGTTCTTTCCTCCATCGCGGGTTGGCGTAAAAAGTAAACGTTATCAATTCTACACTTCTAACTTAAAACCCCTTAATTCGATTTTTATTGGGATTTATCTTAATCCACGGAACAATCAGCTCTAAAGCCTTAAGACACCACGCCGTCAAGACTTTTGGCGACGTCGGTCATTTAATAAAAACCGATTTGGTTTAATTAGACTCATTGTCAGATATAGATCGTATCGGGAATTTTCGAGAAATCGGCCTCAGATTTGCGGAATTTTGGAGGTTTTTTTTTATCAGAAATGATATTTACTGCCAGCGAAAAACTAAACGCATGTCGCGCACCTCGCGTGTTCCTCCTCCAATTAAAGCAGGGACGTAGTTGAACATGCACGATTCGAATTCACGGGTCGAGAGAAAAGGAGACGACAGAAGGAAGCGAGCCTTTATCAAAAAAAAAACCTTCCGTTCCTCCCTCTTCCTTCATTTTTCTTACATCCTCCTTCTCTTTCTCTCCCTCTTTATCTCTCTCTCTTTCCATCTCACTCCCTTCGCCTCTTTCGCACCGTAAAAGGGGACGAGAGCGTCTTCCCAAGGCGCCGCCATATCGTTGCTTCGCCACTTAATTTCCATGACCCCGTCCTTTTCTTCTTCCTTCGGGGAAATTAGCGTTTCTAGGACCCCACGTCTCCCGAATCGTGAGGAGAACTTTCACCTCGCCCCTTTCCCTCTTTCTTCCTTCCCCGTGCCGCCGCCGCCGCCACTTCTGGAGCACTCGTCGTCCCTAATTACGCGTCTTCCTTCCTTCTCTTAATGGACGGAAGGGTACGGTAAAGGGTCGGACAGCACGCATTTTAGGTATTCCTTATCTTTAAAAAACAAAAAAAAACAAAAGAAGGAGATGAGAACATTCGGTCCCACAGCGCAGGACGCAACGTGGGGGAGGGGAAATATCCGTCGGTTATAAAAAAATATGAACGATTTCAGTTCGGAATCACCACGTGCATTTTTCCGCCAGGAATTCGTCCGACATTCGTACATCCGAACGTTTTCGTGGCATTCTCTCTCTCTTTCTCTCTCTTCTGCTGCTAAGGGTCCATTACCACTCATCACTCTTCCTTCCGATTCTGGGGGAAACTCTCATTTCCTATCGCACCGCCATCCGACATCGCTTCTCAACTAGTCGTCTCGTCTGAAAACTCCATTAGCAGTCCCTTACGAAGCTGCCATATCCACTTCCTCTATATTTTTCCCGTGCAATCTATAAAGCGCCTTTCTCTTGCCTTATTCAACATCCAAGTTGATTTCCTCGGTCCTTCTCCGCGCCTGCATCTTGGTCACGTTGGATGCCCTTCATAACCCATTTCCGTAATACCCTCGTTTTCAACACGTACCTTTGATATTCAAATTTTATCTAATGTTTCCTTTAAGCCGCAGCCAAAAGGTACGGGCCAAAGAGATCTTAACTCTGCTGCTTCGGTGTTCCCGGCTTTGTTCTTGTCTCGTTTTAACTATTATTACTACGGGATTATGAATAATGCAGAAACAACATTTTAAAAAACTGCATTCTCTTCCACAAAAGGTTTAACATTAAAGATTTTTTCCGTTGCAATCATTGTCTTCATAAATTTATTTTAAAATCCTTCAGATTTATTGTTAGAAATCGGCCATCTTCTGCTGTCTCCTTTACAACTGTTTGGCATGTTGCGCAAAGCTTGAAGTTTCTCGCTAGTTTCTCTCGACAAAGCTAAAAGGAGATGCATTTACAACTAGCAAGCTTTGAAGCAATATCTAGTTCAACATAGCATTAAAAAAAAAACTACAAATTCCGGTTCGTAGATCTTGCATCGTAAAAAAAGATTAATAAAGGACGTAAGATTCGTAGGGACTAGGACGAAATATTCGCCAGGTTTAGAACTTAACACAACCGCGTGGAAAGATGCCGCTCTCTCCCACCGATCCTCCCGTTCTTACATAGAAATTTCGAAGGATTAAACCGTACTGGAAATGTTATTATCGGCGTGTCACCGCTTCTCGTTGCCCTCTGTTCCCTTGTTCGTGTCTCGTTGCTCAGAAATTCGCCTCGATACCGATCGCGAACAACTTCGACAAGAACGACGACTTAACGGCAGTCCTTCCTCGCGTTCTACTCCATCGCCAGTTTCCCCGCCTAACTTCCTCGTATCCCTCGCTCTTTCGCTCCTTCACCTATTCCTCCTTCTCTCCGACTTTACATTCACATTTATACATCGTGCAGCTTGCCAATGGCGTGTGGCAGTGAGAGGTAAGTTCCGACCCAACGACCCGGCGGAAAACTTTCCCTTCTATTAGAAAATAAAATGCAGAAACATATCTGTGGACCCGCACTCTAATCTCGTTGAACTTCCTGGAGGGCTGCGAGCAACTCTCCTGTTGGTTTCCGAACTTGACTTTATCGTGAAAACCGACAAAAGTGTCATTTTTTCCTATTCCCAGGGGGTTTTACGAAATATGCGAGGCAAATGGTATTATTGATGATACGGGTGTTTCGTTTCATTGAAAATTTTATAAACAAACAATCATTTTGTCGGTCGGTCTTTTTAAAGATTAGAATTCATCATAATAAACCAAAGTCATTCATTAAAAATACTTCTTTATTTGCGATGCAAAGCCCTCGGTTTCAACGTAGCAATATCGTCATCAGACGAGCACATTTTCAAGGCATTGCTAGTGAAATGTGTGAGAGAGAGGTGGAGTAATTTATAAAGCTTATTCTTCTTAATTTTACTTCTATAATTCCAAAGCACTCCGACCAAAAACGTTAAAATGTTATCATTCAGCAGAATTTAACGTTCCTTTTAAAAAATGCGATTTAGTTTAATTTTACAGTCTGTAACAAATAAATGATAAAACGATTCAACCGTGTATGGCTATAAGCGCTTACTGGTTTATATGTTACAGGCGAAGTGTATATAATCCAGGCATTCTATACAATGCCTAGACAATGTATAGAATGCCTGGTTTATACACTTTGCCTGTAACACATATAAGAAATTCTCCCCCTTTAAAGCAAAAATTTTAAAAATTACATGTGCTTGAAAAAATATAAATTGTCCATGTCACAAGGAATAAAAACTTCGAGCTAAACATATTTTCCCTTTTCGTCTACTTGCTTTTATTTACCCGTCAACTAACCAAAATAAGTCACTTCGTGTTAATTTTTCTCCACCACTTCACCTCACCGCATAAGCAAAATTTCTCCACCAAACACTCAAACATGTATATTTAATGTCTCGCATTTTTACGCGGAATAAGGCGGCGCTTTGAAACATTCTCAGAAATTTTCTCGGAATTCTTGGCACTGCTTTGTAATCGCTTCAGAATCACTTGGGAGAATAATTGGTGTTGGAAGGTGTTTTTTTTTACAGTAAACCTGAGGATCACCTGCAAAATATCTTTCAACGGATCGTTTATGCGTGTGAGAAAACCTCCCAGCTCACGTCACCTCTCACCTTCTATCTCCCCGCCTCTCACTCTGACTGTATTTTTATCTCCTTTCCCTCCCTTTCCTTGTCTTCCTCCGTACATCTTTCACTCTTTTATCGACCTTTTTCTCCTTTGTTTCCACCACTTTCTTATCATCTCATATTACTCTTCCATTCTCTTCTTTCTTCTTCGTTTTTTTCTCCCGCATTTCCTCTCTCACCCTTTCTCCCTCCCTCCCTCCATTTCTCCTTCTCCCTCTCTTTCTCCTCCTTCCCTTCCCTTCCGTTTCCCTCCTTCCTCTTTCTCCCTCTCTCCATTCCTTCTCCCTCTCTCCCTTCCTCTTTCTCCCTCTCTTCCTTCCTCTTTCTCCCTTTCTCTTTCTCCCTTCCTATTTCTCCCTCTCTCCCTTCCTCTTTCTCCCTCTCTCCCTTCCTCTTTCCCCCTCCCTCCCTTCCTCTTTCTCTCTCCCTCCCTTCCTCCTCCATATCTCTCTTTCTTCCTCCTTTCCTCTCTCTTTCTCCCTTCCTCCTTTTCTCTTCTTCCTCCTTCCCTTCCTTTTTCTCCCTCCATTGCATTCTCTTTCTACCTCCATAGCTCTCTTTTTCCCGATCTCTTCCTCTTTTATCCTCCATTCCTCATTTTTCCTCCCTCCATTCCTCTTTCTACCTCCCTCCCTTTCTCTTTCTTCCCTCTTACATTTACGCTTTTATATATATATATATATATATAAATACTACGGAAGAGGAAAGGTAAGGATATTTTGGGCAACTAGGTGTTGAAGGACACCCAGTGAACACTTACCGGAAGTAGAGCCGCTGGGGTGTTGGAGAGACACATTTGTAGAGGTTAGAGCTTTCGGGATGATCCCTTCGTCAGCACAAGAGAGACACAACTCCAGTTGTGTCCCTTCACTGGATTTCCTTCAACACCTAGTTGCCCTAAATATATATATATATTTCTCTGTGGATCATTTTATATTTATCGCCTTTCCCAACTTTATTTTTCGTCATTCTCAACTCCTCTCTCCACCACTAATAAGATCGTTGCCCCTCTCGTAACCTCTCACTCCCTCCTCCTCCTCCTTACACCTGAACTTGCTTCCTCCGCTGTTTTTTTTCTGACTCTTTATGATTTCCTCAAAGTTCCTCCAGTTTTTTACCGCCCGCATACCATCGACTCTCCAAACTCGGTTATACGAGTTGCTTTCTCTCTTCTCATTCGTCGGAAAGATTTCTGCGTTTTATTCGAGAGTACTTTCCGTCAACATTTTCGGAACACTGGCGTCGGCGAAACGACCGCCTCTTACTTTGCGGTTTCCGACTTGGAGAGCCACTTGCCGGTCGGTGATGGAGTACGTATACCATAAACCTCATTTTACGGTGATGGGCACACGTGGTGCGCGAATGTAGGACGTTTTGCACCTAAAAGGTAGATGCGCAAATATTTTTAGAAATTTGCCCTATTTATACATTTAACACATTATTTTGGATTTTTAATTGATATGCGGAAAATGAGAGAAGCGATTGGTCCGCTTTGTAACGACTGCATTACTCTAATGACAGGAGTGAATATAATAAATTCTGTGAATTAACAATAATATTCACTAGAGAATTATCGAGCTCGTCCTATGACTGAATAAGCATTCAATATAAAAAAATTGGAAAAAAACTTATCACAGGCATATCCACAACAAGGTTATAAAAAATAGATGAACAATCTACATTCGGTGAATAATAACTGAAGACGGCCGCATTGTAGCCGAAATGCGCATCTGGCTTTTCATAACTTAGCTGCGCCTGTTGGAGATGCCATATATAAGTATATTTTACAATTTTATTATACCTAAGTACACATTCTTTGACAATAATATTATTTTTCTGTCACTGCCGCATTGGTTAGCATTAGTATAATTGGAAATGTTTGAAAGGAGTGCACAAAGGGAAAATATATAATGTTTGGATATTAGATGTATGTCAAGTACAGGTCAATTTACTTATTTCATTAAGAAATCATATCCTTCCTGTACTTTCCGATAGCACGCAAAAGTGAATGAAGGAATAAATTTAAAAATACATTCTACGTTTGACTAATATGTTTCCTTTCGCGTTTTGAAAGGTTCATTTATGTTTGTGTCTAATTGTTGTTAATCACTGTTAACATTAATTCATCAGCACCATCACGCGATAATCTTGAATTAAACAACAAATGGGTAATTGTTCGCCTAAGGATAGGTTAAATTCTCAGATTTAGTTTGGCATCCTCTCAGGAAAATTTGCATGGAACGAAACGGTATTTATATCATTTCTCCGTTATTTCAGAGCAAATTTCGCAGGAAAACAAGTTTTGCGGCCGTAAGGTAAGAAAATATTTTGTTGATTCCTAAATAGTGCTTTCCGACCACGTCAGTTTTTCGTGAATATAAAGAAAATAAATAAACACATTTCCTGAAAAAATTAAACCGAATTAAACGAAGACTGCTTGGAGCATTTTGAAATGTCCGAGAAAAATAAATAGCAAGAAATTTTATCGCGTAATTTTTAACACGACAGTCAAATTAGTCCTGTTTACTTTATAAGTACCAGCGACTTAAAAAAAAAACACTAAGAATTTATTCTGACATCGAGATTTCACCGAGAGGGCGAAGGGATGGCTCAGGAAATTTTCGCAAAAATAAGCACTTAGAAACTTTATTGTCCGGTCGAGTCGCCATTGATTCCGTCTGCGAGTCCCCCGCTTGCCCTCGCCGACACTTTCTCAGCCTCCATATCTCAACCTCCCTTTCTCTTCCTCTCACCCGGCGAGAGTGGTGTGCCGTTGCCAAGGGCAACATTCCCACACACGCGCCTCACCACGCAGAGGACATGGGAAACTTTTGTTTCTTCGGTTGAAACAGTGACGGCTGCGGCTATGGATCCCTCCCATCAGCCGTTCCCATCCCTTTTGCTTATCTCCATCTATCTCTCCATCCCCCTCCTCTATCTCCTATCTCTTTCTCTCTCTACGGAGACGCCTCTTCCCCCACACCCTTCCCTCCCTGTTCTGCATCCTATCCGTTCCCATCCCCTCCTTTTTCCACTTCTCTCTCCATCGAGCGCTCTAAACCTCCACAGCACTCTCACCCTCTTCGGCTATCTCTCTCCAATTTCCCTCCCATCCTCCTTGCTTCGGACTCTTTTCCTTCCTTCCATGCATTTCATTCTATATTTCTATGCCTCTCTCTATCTCCACGTCTCCACATATTTCCTCTTTTATCGTTCGCATTCTAGCTCCTTCCCTTCTCCCATTTAACTCCCCTCTCGTCTTAGCACACTCGTTCTTTTTTTTCCGTCCTCTTTACGCCTCTCCCTCTTTTACGTTTCTCCGCCATTGTGCCACCTCTTCTTCTCCATCGGAAAGAAGGAGAAAAAAAAATGGCACGGAGCGAGCGAAACGAACAGCGCGAAAAAGGGAAAGAGGGCGGAAGAGGGTTGGGCGGCGGAGAGATGACGTAAGCTGATTTTAAAGGAATGAGTGACGGTTTCATGTGTGCGTTTTTTTTCTCTCTCTCTCGCCGGAGAGTGGCTGGCATTCGAGAGCCGCAGCGGATGAGAGGAGGGAGGGAAAGAGAGATAGAGAGAGAGAGAGAGAGAGAGAGAGAGAGAGAGAGAGAGAGAGAGAGAGAGAGAGAGAGAGAGAGAGAGAGAGAGAGAGAGAGAGAGAGAGAGAGAGAGAGAGAGAGAAAGGACCCTATTATGGCCCTCCTCTTCCCATCCCACTCAGCCATACTACTCTACTGAATCTCATATCTCTCTCTCTCTCTCGGAAGTTTCACCTCCCCTGTACCTCACCCTCTATAGCATTTCGCCGTGCGTCATCCTCCTCCTCCTCCTGCCTCCCCCCTCCCCATCTCTGCCTCCTCCTGCCTCTCCCCCCTTCTCTGCCTCCTCCTCCTACTCGCCATCTCTGCCTCCTCCTCCTCCGCCTCCTCGTCTCGTCTCGCCTCCATTTTCAACACCAACCCTCACTTCGTTCACTGATGCCACACATATTCGTAAATCCGGGCCACAATTCTTATTTCCCTCCTCTCTTTTCCTCTCTCTCTCTCTCTCTCCTTCTCTCTTTTCCTTTCTACTATTTTCCTCCGCCCTAATTTATGGATGCGGCGTTCTTTCCCCGCAATTCTTTGTTTTTTTTTATTTCGCGCATCAATGTAACGGGGAATTAATTTTTTTTAACCGCTGTTATTGTCGAGATTTTTTTTCTCCGAATGAATGTTAATTTTAACAAATTTTCATTTTTTTCCGTTTTGAATTTTACTCAGATTATTTTAGCCTCAATCCGATAATATTCGTGCGTAACGATCAAATTTGATGTGAATAAACCGGAGACAATCGCAAAGTCGATGATACGCAGAAAATTCTGCGCATGAATAAAATTATTACGCTATTGTTTTATCTACTAAACTTCGTACAAATACGGGTATGTCAATAAGGTGGTTTTCGAGTTTTCATAAACACTTTTAGGAGAATTCTATTGAAGCAGAGCCTCTAGAGCAGCGGTTCTCAATCTTTTCGATAACACGGCCCTCTTGAACTTAAAGAAATTTCCCGCGGCCCACCCAGGGTCATAATAAGGAAATTTGGCGACCCTAACTTTCATAATTATAAGAATACCCTTAAAAATGATTCTAAATCAGTTACAAAAATAATTTTTTATAACATTTAGAAATAATTACAAATTCATGAAACATTTGGGTTACTCTTCGAAGTAATTATGATGAAAATATCGACTTCCAGTCTTCCTGTTTGGGCTTAATGCGGGTTTCTTTTTCAACATTTTTAGGTATAATTTGGAAAGAAAATGTTATAGTCTTTACTTTTTTCCGTCTCTCGGCAAAAGATAACAAATATGTGAAATTTAAAATATCGATTGTAATTTTAGAAGCCAAGAAATATTATGAACAATTTTACAATAACAAACCTTTGTTGAAAAAAAATACTGGTCGCCTACGTATTTAGTTAATGTGCTTGGCATTGGCTGACAAGCAGTGTCGGATTACCCACTATGCACAGTAGGCACGTGCCTAGGGGCCCCCAAGCTCAGGGAACTCCAAGCTTAGGAGGTACATACATACTTCAGTTTTTTGTAATAATAAATTTGTAAACAGTTAAATTAATACATAATACATTTACTGTACAGTGTGTCCCAAATAGTCGTTCGGGGTTTTAAGAGGCTATATTTTCAAGACAACTGAGTTAACGGAATGAAAAAAAACAGTAAAATACACTGCCACACTCACACCGTATTATTTTTTTCATAAATTACAAAAAAGAACGATGTCTCGTGTTACTTACAACTAGTCTTTCAATTGACATGCACGTACAGATTGATAGAATATCGTTTCCACGGAGACCATAGTACCTGTTAACAGTCGCACATTGCAACATTGTCATAACGTCAGTATTAACTGCATTGCGAGCGCGGCGATATATCACAGGCAGTTTAGCTGTATAGAGTGTACCGAAACGTGCGAATCAGTTTTGTTTTTCTTTTCTGGAAGATTGTGATTCTTTTAATATACAGTAGTAAGTAGCTATGTTCATCAACTAATTCATATGTATGTATCTTACTATATAGGTATATGGGTGTCCAAAGCGTAACTTTTAAAAAGATAGCTTTATTGTATATTTTTCGTGTAACTTTATTATTATTATTTTTACTCAGTTATAATATAATAATGTTCAAACTGTTTGTAATTGAAATAAATGCATGCCTACAAGCCGTATACGTAAAGTCCATTTGAACAAAGAAAGGACTACGCGAAGCTTCCCTTTCGGAGTGGTTTAATAATCAAATATAATAATAAAAGAAAAGCATAAAAAATTCATTAAAAAATACGAAAATGACGTAGGAGAAGAGTTTGAACACGAACTCATCCACGAGTGAAGTCAGAGAATTAGAAGGAAGTGATAAAAATCCTCCGAAAGTCATTGATATTATGAGACGAATTTTATCAGCGAAATGTTTTCCCACTGTTGCCATAGCCTTTAGAATTTATTTAACAATGCCATGTTCGGTGTGCAAAGGCGAGAGAACGTTTTCTAAACTTTCATTCATAAAAAAACGAAAAAAGGACAACAATGAGCCAGAATCGTCTAAATGCGTTGAGTTTACTATGCATTGAAAGCGATTTTGTTTAAAAATTAGATTTTTCTTTATTAATCAAAAAATTTACTGCTTCAAAAGTCAGAAAAGTGAATTTTTAATTAAAATTGTAATTCATATATATTTATTTGTGTTTCCTATTTCAATAAAATAAAACATTTTCTGGATATTATAGCTTTTTTACCATTACAGACTAGGAGGGGGGGAGGGGGGGGGGGGGGCAAAATGTCTGTGCCAAGGGGCCCCGGAGAGTCTTAATCCGGCACTGCTGAGAAGTTTGTTGATTCTGGGCTCTATTGGAGAAAGGGAAACACTCATAGTAGCAGAAGCGTCCAAACGATTTCTTGATTTATTTTTTGACGTGGTGAGTATTGAGAATGCAGTTTCACGTAAATGTGTGAAAGGGAATGGACGGCTTTCTGACTCAACATTGGGTCCAATTTTGCTCACAAACTTGTCAATGTTTTGGTTTTTGTAACTTCGTGTTTTAAAGTTGTCAGTTAATAGTTCGAGGAGAGTATCATTTTCTGTTGTTTTTGTTGCTTGGATCGGAGGAAAACAAAAAGGAATCGCAAACCAACATATTTCCTGATCTAGGATCATTTTCTTAGGTAAAATAATCTTCAAATTTTCTCCTGAGGGTTACAAGGTGTCCTAGTATTACCTTACATACTCTTTGTTTGTCAAAATTGAAAATTTAATCATATTCAAGGTCCAAAATGTTGGGAACATAAAAAATGTCAGATTTTACCCTCAATGTCCAAATGTCTAATTTCTTCTTGAAACCTTCAAATTTTTGAAAAATTGTAAAAATTGAACATTTTTGATCTTGTAGCTGAAGATTTAGTTCATTTGGTAACTTAAAAATATCTGCCAAATAAGACAACTTTACCAGCCAACTATGATCATGGAGGTTTATTTCCAAGTGTAATCGTTTCTCTGATAGGAAAACTTTGACTTCTTTATTGAGCTCATATAATCGAGTCAACGTTTTTCCTCTGGACAGCCATCGCACTTCAGCATGCAGAAATAACTTCGTGTCTTCAGCACCACTTTCTGTGCATAAAAGTGAAAACAGGCGTGAATTTAGGGAGTTGGCAGCAATATAATTAATTATTTTCACTACTTCGTTAAGAACATTATTAAGTTCAGGAAGCATCTTTTTTGATGTACTTCGGGTGCAGACATGTTTTTGATTCTTGTTATTATTCCAGAATGTTTTCCTGTCATAATTTCAGCACCGTCTGTACAAACACCGACATTCTTCTTCAAATCCAAACCGTGACTTGAAAAGGGGTCGATAACTCGAAATATTTCAGCACTTGTCGTTCTAGTTTGTAATTCTGACATAAATAAGATGCCTTCTTGAAGTTCTTTCTCACATACATAACGCACAAAAACAAGGAATATTGCATAACTTGAGATGTCTGTCGATTCGTCCAATCGAATGGCAAACCATGGAGAGTTTTTTATTCGTTATATTAATTGAGATTCGTTGTCTACCGAAATCATATAAATTCTACGTTCTACTGAGTCGTTAGACAAGGGAATTTGATTCATTTTTTTTGCAGCGTCTTTACCTAGCATTTCTTGACACGCATCTATAATTGAGGGCTTAATTAACTCTTCTCCTACGCTAAAAGGCTTCTTTGCTCTTAAAATGCGACGTACGATTAAAAACGGCGATTTTAAAGCAGAGACGCTTATTGTATTACTAATTGAACTTGTCTTTTTTACACTTCTAATATTCAAGCTTTCTCTAAAAAAAAAGCTAGTTTTAAAAAATTAATTGGATCGATAGCTAATCGTAAACCTTTTCGCGGGCCACCTATAATCACTTCGCGGCCCACCAATGGGTCGCGGCCCACCGGTTGAGAACCGCTGCTCTAGAGAGACATGATTAAATTTATTTTTTTTAAATTGCATAGAGGAGTTACTACAGTCCAATCCATTATGGTTATTTTTAAATCTGTGAATACTTTCTCATAAAATACTCTGCACTTGTTTTAAACCTAATATAAACAGTTCATAAGGAATACAAACAAATCCTTTTGAAATATATAATTTCAACTATAAAAAAGTTACCAGAGAATGTTAGCCAAAGAAATGTTAACACATTGTAGTTTTCCAGCTTTAAATTAAATGGTGTGATTCAATCCGATTATATCAATAAAATATATCTTATCCAAATAGCAAAATTCAATTACATATTAATACTTATGGGAGAAAATTCTTCACAAGTCCCGTTCGTGTTTCCAAATAATTCACGCAAGTAGATTATAATAGAAAATATTAGTGAACTACTTTAAGTAATGACGTTGAATTTCACACTCACAACGTTACTCAGTCGTGGAATAAATGCGTCAAAAGTGTTTTCCCTAGGCAACGATGCACGATTTAGTTTTACGATTTAAAGATTTCCCGTTTCCTTCTCTCCAGTTTCCTCTCGGATGCCATCTCCTCCTTTGTGGAAGTCTATTTGTTTCCGTCCCATTGGGGGAACCGCCGCAGCCAAGTCGCATTCTTTCGCGTATCCCTTAAATGCATCCATCATCGTCATTAATGATCCTTCCCCCCGCCGCCATCTTCATTTCATCTAATGACTCACTTGGCAACAATTCCCACAGCGCGTCGTTTTAAACGAGCGGAATATCTCTCGGTGCGTTCGCTTTCTTACCATCTCCAACTTCTGCAGTCTATCTCCTATTCCCACCCAAAAACCTTGTCTTTGCTCGTCCCTCTTTCTCACTGTCGCAGCAAATCCCCCTCGTGATGTATGGAGATGGATTTAAGTATTTCGCTTCTTAGCTGAGATCGTCCCCGTTAAATTTCGACCTTCTTTCGGCGTAATGAAAGTATTAAAGATGATGTCGGCCTTTCCGAGATTCATTTTTAGTCCAACCCACTCTTTCAGGATAGTTCCAGCTCTTCATTTCGTTTGAACTTTTCTATAAAGGGATGCTTTCAGCGAAGCGCAGATTCTCCTGAGAGCGTTCTTACATTATTTATTTACACTCTTTGCTATGGATTCGAATACGCAAATGTATGTGTTTATGTACGCATATCTCAATACAAATAAATGCCGAAACGAGTTGTCTCCACTCTTAACCGTTTACATTCCATTGATTTTCCTTCCTTTGCTCGAACCTTCAATTCTGAAATTATAATTTAATCTAGATGAGATTTAATTCTGTAAAGTGGCGATGAAAAAGTGGGAAAAAATCCAACGGTTGCTTGGTAGGCTAAACCGATTTTACTATTCTAAGTAGCAAAAACAAAAGTTTATGAGGCGGAGAAGAGTAAAGAGCTCGGGTTAAATGAGTGGGGTTATAATAGATGGGGGCGTTACATGGGGCGGATGAACAGGGGGTGAGTGTTCAAAAGGGTTGCTGGGTAAATTAAGAGACGGGGTTGGGTTTTAAGTGGTGAAAGGCAACGCTTTTGGGAAAACTTTTAGTTATTACGGGGGAAAAGTTGATGGGACCTGAATTCGGAAGAGCCGTTGCTAAAATATTTTATGAGGGAAGGAACAGGACAGAGAAAGAAAATTTGTGTAAAAGAAGGATTTTGTGCACTGCTTTCGAGAAGGGGATTAAAAATCCATCGGGCTCAAATTACGAAATTGATTTAGGAATTTTAATCCGAACCTTAATTTGACTCATATATATAAATATATCATTTAGCAGTTTTTTCTTATTAAATCCAAGCTTCCAGAAACGAAACACTGCGTTACTTTCACTCATAATTTTAAAAATACATGTCTTCGGTTATAAATGTCTTCCATCTATTACGGACCTATTTATAGAACTCAATACTAATGAGTGATACTTTACCTTAATAAAGATATCTACTAATAAAAAATTTGAAGGGCAATTTAGTTTTCTCATTAAAATTTAATAAAACCGTAAATGGGGTACATGTAGTTGAAAGAATTTATTCCCTTCACTCATGATTAATATGAGCTAAGGAACCTTCTAACATTTTATTTTTTCTCTCTCAACGACATGAAATTAATCACTCCATGTAAGCAAAGGTCTGGGTGCCCCTTCATCTCGATAAAATTACTATTTGGCTAATTATTTTTCTGCTTAAATGTAAATTAAGTGCTACTAATTACTTACAGTGTAGTATAAAATAAAATCGACACAATTTAAAATTTCTGTTTCACATTAAATGGGAGTCTTAAATCCAAGTATACGTATTATATCTTTTGATTCTAAATGTATTATTACTATTCTCTATTTGTTGTCAGTTCTAAGAGATTCTTTGGCCCAATGCCACTTAAATTTTTCCAGCCATTCAAGTACGGCATAGTGTATTTTCTGGGCATCGAGCCATTCCTATATCTTCTATCGATTCCCACAACCAACTCCATTCCTTTCAGAAAAATTTGTAAGCTATATCCAAAGCAGGAAAGGAATGATACGGTGTTATAGGCGGAGACGAATTGTCCTTTTTCAATCAAAAGACAAAAGAATTTTCATCCATCGATTCACTAAAAACGTTTTTCTGTCAATTGAAAATTGCAATCTTTAATACCATTATATTATTATAATAGACTGTCAAGGTCCTCCACATCCCACTTCCCCATATGCTTATCCCGGGATACCGAGAAAAGCCCCACCCGACAAAAGCCCCACCGACAAAAGTCCCACCGACATAAGCCCCATCCCTAAAAATGAAAAAGCGACAAAAGCCCTACCCGGTATATTTTCGCCGATGTTTACCGCTATCAATTTAGTTAGGCAATTAACCGGGTTACATTTTTAACTAACTTTCATAATATATAAAATATTGAACGGAATATATTAACACCAGAATTATAAACAATTGAACTGGAAATGTTAAACAACAGATGCATAAGCAATTGAACGTGTTGCATTCTGACTAAGTTAGTGTAAATAGTCGTTCCATATGTTTATTATAGTATAGTGAAATGCAATCAATTAGCAAATTTAGATTGCGATGAGGGGGAGGGAGGTTGTAAGGGGGAGGGAGGGAGAAATCCTCATGAAGTACAGGCAATATAGGTGTAATTCGACTGGAAATAAAATATAGTTGAAGATTATTCTGTACATTAGCAAATTAACATTACGATGGTGGAGGGAGGGAGATTAAGGGGGAGGGTGGGAGATATCCTCATGAAGTACAGGCAATATAGGTGTGTATCGACAGGAAATAACATATAGTTGAAGATTATGCTATAAATTATCAAATATAGATTTCGAAGGTGGGGGAGGGAGGGTAAGGTGCAAGTGGCAGAAATCCTCATGAAGTACAGGCAATATAAGTATCAATCGACTGGAAATAAAATATAATTGAAGATTATGCGGTACATTAGCAAATTAACATTACGATGGAGGGGGGAGTGAGAGTAAGGTGGAGGGTGGGAGATATCCTCATGAAGTACAGGCAATATAGGTGTAATTCGACTGGAAATAAAATATAATTGAAGATTATGCTGTACATTAGCAAATTAACATTACGACGGATGGGGAGGGTGAGTAAGGAGGAGAGTGGGAGAAATCCTCATTATGTACATGCAATATTTGTATAGGGTGTCAATCGACTGGGAATAGCGTATAGTTTAAGAATATGCTTAAGGGAGAGAGGGGGGGAGGTGAGAGAGGTGGGGTGAAAGGGGGATGAGAAAGGGGGAGGTGACAGAGGGAGACTGCGCGAGAGAGGAAGACGGAGTGAGGGAGGAAGGCAACTTCTTTTAAGTTAATTAAGGATAGCCCGTCATACTGACGGGTTTCTATACTAGTTACATAAATAATATCCTGATTGTGTTTGTCTGTCCGTCGAAACGCTCTATGGAGTTAGTTGGGATAATGCGGGTAACCCCTCATAACTAAAAAAGATTTTCAATCTTTTTTGATCAAACTTTCAGGTATTACTTGGCCTTTCAACTTTTCAATTTAATACTGCTCGCCGTGCACATAGTAGTCCCGGGTTTGACTACAAGAGCGCATGATTTCTCCTATTGAATAACATGGGTAGAGCTGAAACTAATCGAGCAAGCCTTTTTAGCGTTTTTAAAATAAAGAAAGAGCTTATGTATTCGGTCCATCCGTCTGTCTGACCGTGTACAAAATACCTCAAATATTATGTAAGCTACAAACAAAATATTCAGGATGTATATAGTTCTACATTCGCAGTAGATATGAAAAAAAATTGAGATCCGCCCGTCTCTCCTTTTGCCTTTTAACAGTACAGGGTGTCCATTTTATCTCTCCGATATTTTAAGAAGTTATATTTTTTAAACCAATAAGACATAATAGAAAATGAAAAACTCGTCGCGCATTGCCCCATAAGAAAATCCAGTAAATCGGTTTAGAGATTTTAAAGATTGCTTTTTAAAGTTTCGAACTCGTGATTTAAATTATCGTAAAGATTTAACGTAAATTATTAGTTATTATCGAAAAAAATAGAATGAAAGCCAGTGGTCAAGTTGAATGAAAACCAGTGTTAAATCATGGGTTTCACGGGTTTCCTGCTTACAAAACCAAAGTAAACATTTCAGAAAGGCATAACTACAAAATCTGATGTGGCCAACACATGACTTTCTCCATATTTGGAGTATAGATATTTAAATTATTATGAATAGCATCATAAGGCAAAATTATTATTTCGTATCGTAAAAGAATACAGAGGTCCTTACTGCCGTAAATTACGTATATTTTGATTATGTTTTCAGAATTCACCGCTACATGGTGGTGGCGCTGTATACTGGAAATTTACGAATAAGTTAAATATCTCCAAAATGGATGGTTCTACGAAAATTTGTTTCAAACAAAACTTGGAAGAAATATTATTCTCTACAACTTTGGTCCTCATGAAGATGACCAATAACGATGTTCTTATGGAGATATTTGTCGGAAACCGAAAAACCGAATATTTATAAATAATTCCTAAGCAATAACTGCTATGGAAAATTGTTTCAAATGAAAGTTGTAGGAAATTACATTCTCTATAACCTTTGTATAGAATTTTATATACAATAATGATGTTTAAACGGAGAAATATCGCAAAAACCGAATCGGGTTTTGAATAAACCTCGACGCACAGTGGTCCAGAATCGAAAAAACGTGATCGAAAATCGATTTTTCAACTTTTTGGTATGAACTTAAAACTACCACATAATAAAGTACTAGAGTTGGGTCATATTTAACACACTGTTTTTCTCCCAACTTTCGTGTGAATTTTGCTACTTCGTCTCAAAGTTAGGGAAAATCTGTTGTTTTCGAGGTTTCCCTTTTTCGGCTAAAAATACATGTATCTGCCGTAAGATGGAGCCGTTCAAATGAAGTAATAGTTAAAGTGAAGTATATTTTGTTATAGAATGTTGCTTTAGCTATAAGAATATGCAATGGACAATTATTTATTAATTATTGTAGTTGCTGAAAAATGGCTTCCTAAAATAGCTTACATTTTGGTTAATTTCTTATTAAAAGCAGCGCAAAAAAAAATCGGAACCAAGCGGAACTCATGAACCTGGTCTCATATTAAAGGGCCGGGTGTAGGCTAACTAATAAATAAGGGTCCAGGTGCCCCTAGGTGCCCCCCTGGGAGATCGAGGCCTTTTTGTTTACTTTTAACACGTTCGTGCGAGCTTCCGGGCGCCGCTGGACGGCCACGCACGTGTATTTTCCTTTCGAGAAAGGCATGGAGGCTGCGTCATAAAATGTTTTGAGGCGTTTGTTTTCCGTGTCATTTCGCCTCGTCTCTTCTACTTTATCCGTGATTGCGTTTTGCCGGCTGCGTCTGGTCGGATTCTTTGTGTCATTGGTGGCCTACTGGTATATGTCATAAAATGTTTTATTGTTCTTGGCCTATGAGCAGTTCGTCTGTCTAGGAAGAGGAACTCAACAAATTTCATTAGGAGAGGGAGTGTGAAATTCTATGCGAAAATTCACCACCACGTAAGGACAAGAGGCCAGTTGTGTATTTTCGCTGGCAGCAAGAGGTTGTGTCTGACATTCAGTAAAAATCTTGTGTCGCAAAATATTTGCAAATGACATCGGCGCTCTATAGATTTTAAATAGTGCAGTGAAACCAATAAAGAGTGCGTGAAGTGCTGCAATTGTTTATTTAGTAGATTAACGTCTTCAGGCAATTCATCGCTGAAGTTTGCTGGTAAGTTTCATGTTCTGTTAATTATTTTTCCTTTATTTTTAAGGAAAGAGTTTCCCTGAAAATTTCTTTTTTTAAATAGATCTTACATTCCTCTCGAAGTAAATGGTGTGCATGATTGCATCAAAATGATTTCCTTTTAATATATATCATAGATATATGTGGTATTCTTCTCGTTATTGCTTCAGTCGTTTAAATCCAAATATTAATCCGTAATTCTAAGTTATTAATAAGTTGTTTATATTCGTGTTACTTAGAAATGTCTTCAATAAGAATTACGAGGTTAATGCTCCATGACAGAATGATGGAATGTTTTGATGATCCGGATGACGTTAGGAAAAGTCATGTCCTAAACTACTTACGGAAGGTGTTCAAGATAAACGGAGATGATAAAGCAAACGAAACTTTAACAGAATTTATAAGACTACATTTAAAAAAAATTAAGAACTTTCAAAGTTATTAAAATTGTTTAAATAATTAACATTTTAAAACTATTAAAGTTTTTGGAATATATTCGGGGCTAAGAATGGCCGTGGGGCTAAAACTTTTGGGTTAGGAGTCAAATGGACCTCAAAATCCAATTCAGCAACCTCAAAAACATAAAGAAACGTCATTTTATTAAACTTGAACAGATTAGTTAAAGAGAAATTATTTTCGATCACGTTTTTTCGATTCTGGACCACTGTGCGACGTCCGGTTAACCGGTATTGTCCAAAAACTAATCAGTTCTTTGTGCTCATGCTAAAGTGTTATATATGAAATTTGGTAACGATATGGCACGTACTTTTTGAGTTAGAGCGCCCACAATCACATACACGCACGCACGCGCGCGCACACACACACACACAGACATCATTCCGAAAATAGTCTAAACGTGTTCTAGGGACCTCAAAACGTGTATTTCCGTTGACATCTCGAGGTCTATTTTTTTCGTGATCACAATACTTTCCCATTACTACGTATGGAGAAAGTAATAAGAAATGAAGCTGGATTTGGCGAAAGGGATATGATAGGAAATCAAATTATCGTTATATTTTAATGCAATGCACTTGGAAGCGGATTGTTTGCAAATAAATTAGGTTAATTGTTAAGAAAAGCTAAGTGAAAAAATATTCTTTATAGGTGGTTTTCAGTTTTTCGTAGAATAAAATGTTTTTGTGTATTCTGCATACGCCTTAGAATTGGCTGCAAAAGTGGACTACAAAATCAGTTGAAATTCAACGAGCACTTACACTTCCTTAAACATAAAACGTCATATCTCGGCTCCTATTACTCCAATAGGGACAATTATTTTTAATTGTACCTCTTGACAGATTGCTTATAACAACTGTAGAAATCAAAAATACATATTATCAATCAAACGTCTTTGAAAAATTAATAACTTTACTCATAAAACGTTCCGCTATCTATGTTTTAATTACTTTCTCCATACGTAGTAATGGGAAAGTATTGTGATTAAGGAAAAAACTCGACTTCGAGATTTCAACGGAAATACACGTTATGAGGTCCCTAAAACACGTTTAGACTATTTTCGGAATGATGTCTGAGTGTGTGTGCGCGCGCGCGTGCGTGCGTGTGTATGTGATTGTGGGCGCTCTAACTCAAAAAGTACGTGCCATATCGTTACCAAATATCAAATATAACACTTTGGTATTGGCACAAAGAAATGATTCGTTTTTGGACAATATCGGTTAACCGGATGTCGAGGTTTATTCGAAACCCGATTCGGTTTTTGCGATATTTCTCCGTTTAAACATCATTATTGTATATAAAATTCTATACAAAGGTTGTAGAGAATGTAATTTCCTACAACTTTCATTTGAAACAATTTTCCAAAGCAGTTATTGCTTAGGAATTATTTATAAATATTCGGTTTTTCGGTTTCCGACAAATATCTCCTTAAAAACATCGTTATTGGTCATCTTCTTGAGGACCAAAGTTGTAGAGAATAATATTTTTTCCAAGTTTTGTTTGAAACAAATTTTCGTAGAACCAACCATTTCGGAGATATTTAACTTATTCGTAAATTTCCAGTATACAGCGCCACCACCATGTAGCGGTGAATTCTGAAAACATAATCAAAATATACGTCATTTACGGCACTAAGGACGACTGTATTCCTTTAGGATACGAAATAATAATTTTGCCTCATAATGCTATTCATAATAATTGAAATATCTATACCCCAAATATGGAGAAAGTCATGTGTTGGCTACATCAGATTTTTTATCTTTAAACATAAAACGTCATATCTCGGCTTGTATTGATCGAATAGAGACAAATTTATTTTTTGTGTCTCTTGAAAGATTGTTTATACTGTAGATATCAAAAACATATATTATTAATCAAACGCCACTGAAAAATGCATAACTTTTCTCATTCACCGAAAGTTTAGCTTGGGACATGAAAAAATCAGTCTGCTGGAAACGTTTTCCCTAATTGATTTAGAGGGATATATTAAGCGAAGAAAATGTGCAGAAATGTTTATATTTACTTTTTGAAAATACACCAATCCAATGACATGTAGTTCTCATGATATGGGTGCATAAACAAAAGCGCGGTCTACGCCAGCCGAGAACTAGACCGAAGCGATATTTTCACGTTGTGCCTCCCTAACTTTTTTTAAAGGGGAGTTGCCTAAAACCATTCATCATATTTTGTGTTATCCGCTTTATAATGCAGCTTATAAAAGCTGAACCTTATTAATGTTAACATTTTCACTAGAAAAATAATGCCAAGTTATAATAATAAATAAGTATTCCCAAGTTGATGTAGACTTTTGATAATATTATAATGCCATTATTATTAAACTATGACTAATGGAAAAATCCAAAATTGTTAAAATTATAGTTTTGGAGGTTGTTTTTACCCCATTTCACAGAATAGGTTACGATCTTTTCCAGGAAACAATGTACCGTGGAAAGCGAGGGATGGGTGTACTAGAAACTATTTAAATAAGAAAACTACACCAAAATTTTCCTCTTAGTAATCTTCATTTTTAGGAGCGGTTGTCATTTTACAACTTGGTAGAAATCGCAGATTTATTGGTAGCCTCTCAGACAAAGTCAAAAACCTTAATGACAGACGCGAGAATCGTTCGTTTCTTATAGGCTGATGTATTATTTCTCCGAGTGCTGAAACTCAAACTTTAATATTAAAGTTCATCCTAGTTGAAGTTCCGCTATTTGGCATTTTGTGAGCTCTACTTCATTCAACGTATGCGCCGTTTCCTAAAGATTTTTAAAAACAAGGACTGGTTTCATAATATCATACCATCAGTGTGGATGTAATGTCTTGATGAAGTCGAAGTTAACCATATAATTACGGAATTATATTTTTAACAGTTTCTGACTACGCAATTCTTCAAAATCAAATAATCGCTGGCGCAAGTTATTTTCGAAGCTGCTCAGCGTGAATTTAATTGCGTAGTAGATTTAAGATTGTGCATAAAAGAATCACGCACAATAAATAAGTGCATGTCACAGAATTCGACTACTTTAACTTTTTATAAGGCATTCGCATTGCCGCTACCACTGGAGAAAGTTCCGTTCGAGTTCTTTTAAGAACTAGTGAGTCATAATAGAGCATAAAATTGCAATTTTTGTGTTGTGCGGTCGAGTAATGTCGATAATAACAACTTGTTACAGTACTTTTGTTTTTAGGAGAGCAGGTGTTTACTTACTTTGTTTTTGCATGCGAGAGTATGTGTTACACACATGCCTAGGCTGATGAAGAGGAATTCGGTAACCTATACACGCAGGGGCAATGTACTTGAGAGAAAGTAGGTGGACGGGAATTGGGGGACTGGGATGTGGAGACCACGGAGAGCTTATTAATATAATAATCATGATAACCAATTTTTATTAAAGGATATTTTGACAGGAATGGAGGTTTTGATGTTTTCAGTGTGGTTCACCATGTTCTCCTCAAAAAGTATAATTAACACTCGACAAAATAATTAATTGTTATGTAAAACAACGTTTCCCTCATTGATTCTACTACTTTTCTTTGTGCAAACAGGGCGGGGCACCTTTTTTCATATCTGTGGAAAGTGTAGCTCTAAGCACATCACAGATTCCCTCGATGCTTCCTTTTCCTCAATACCTTTCTAACGCTCTGGGCACATTGAAGTATTCCAAGAACGCCTTTGCTCGTTTCATGCTTTCACTATCTTTCTCTCTTTCCCTCTTCTTCTGAGAACTTTCACTTCGAAACTGAATTTTAACCGTCCAATGCAGATTATCATGTGAGCTTCTATCTAAAAAATCTGATGTGGCCAACACAAGACTTTCTCCATATTTGGGGTAAAGATATTTAAATTATTATAAATAGCATCATGAGGCAAAATTATCATTTCGTATCGTAAAAGAATACAGAGGTCCTTACTGCCGTAAATTACGTGTATTTTGATTATGTTTTCAGAATTCACCGCTACATGGTGGTCGCTGTATACTGGAAATTTACGAATAAGTTAAATATCTCCGAAATGGATGGTTCTACGAAAATTTGTTTCAAACAAAACTTGGAAGAAATATTATTCTCTACAACTTTGGTCCTCATGAAGATGACCAATAACGATGTTTTTAAGGAGATATTTGTCGGAAACCGAAAAACCGATTATTTATAAATAATTCCTAAACAATAACTGCTATGGAAAATTGTTTCAAATGAAAGTTGTAGGAAATTACATTCTCTATAACCTTTGTATGGAATTTTATATACAATAATGATGTTTTAACGGAGAAATATCGCAAAACCCGAATCGGTTTTTGAATAAACCTCGACTTCCGGTTACCCGTTATTGTCCAAAAACTAATAAGTTGTTTGTGCTCCTGCTAAAGTGTTATATATGAAGTTTGGTAACGATATGGCACGTACTTTTTGAGTTAGAGCGCCCACATTCACATACACACACAGAGATATCATTCCGAAAATAGTCCAAACGTGTTCAAGGGACCTCAAAACGTGTATTTCTGTTGAAATCTCGAAGTCGATTTCTTCCGTGAACACAGTGCTTTCCCATTACTACGTATGGAGAAAGTAAAAATGGAATTAGTCGCCATAAAAATACATTTCAAGACATTCAGTAATAATGTAAAAAATAATCGTTTAATGAGAAAAAAGTCATTTTACTATTATTGCTGACCAAACATTTCTATTTGCGCAAGAGAAATTAAAATATTTTACAATTCGAGCAATGAAAATTTACAAAAATCAAATCGTGTTAGTTTTCACATAAACTAAATTGTTAGCCTACAAAGTTTTCGTTAAATATGCCTCAGAAATTTTTCGAATTGAGATAAATATAAAATGCGGTATCTATATCTAACCTGTTAAGTGGACAATTTTTTCGAAGCTTAACTCACAGTGGCCATTTTTGTTCCCACCATGTGGCGTATTCTTCTGCGATTAGCTCAATCATACCTGCATTTTTGTAGACTAAAGCGTAGTGGAATCAGGTGTACACAAACGATACAGAAATGAGGGATGTGAGGCAAAAACCCACACTTATGCTGTTTTGAGAAAATTCGCATTTTATTGGTTCAAAATTATATTATCATCATAAATAAACGCAAGTTACAAAATATGAACTACAACAAATGGCAAACAAATTTCCAAAATCATAATTGAAGTTTCTTTCTTTCCTGTACGCAACCTATCTCCAAATAGACAAGTTTGTGGGTTACCATGTTTTTGCCTCACATCCCTCAAATGTACACGGAATCCAATGTGATCAATATATGGTCTAATACGGCAAGGCCTCTATGTAGAGGTCTTCAAATTGCCATGTCGTAACATTACGTCATGATTACTGCCGGACACAAACTATCATGACATAAATTTACGCCCTGGCCAACTAACAGGTTAAGCTCTCATAAAATTAATAGCAAATTTTTAGATGCTCCATTCTATAAATTAATTTTAAAAACATTAACAATCAGAAAATAATAAGCGCAGAATAAAAATGTTCAACTAAACAAAATCTTAATAGTTTTAAAGATAATATGGTAAACTTTAAAACCCAAGCACTTAACAGAATTAAACTTCTAACTTAAAATATACTTCGATAAAAGATTCAAATTCCACAGCTTCCAATATGTGAGGGAATATAACGTAAATGGCGGTCACTGTTCAATAAACGGATGCCCTTCTTACAACATGGAAATTTGGTTTTTATCAACGACGGCTTCCCTCGCCCGCAAAAAGTATATCTAGCCAAACTATATACATTTGGTTTTTAATGAGCAGATTGAATCCATGACGGAGAATAAAATTAGTATGGATGAATGCAAGCACAGTTTAAGTTTTCTTTTAATCCAATGTGCTGTGTTCGTTGGATCGAGAAGAGACCGCCGATTGCACTGTGCTGCACGTAATTGCAGTGCCTGTGCTTTCGGCGGTTACTGCGCTTTCGCGCGCCAACTGCTCCCACTATCCGATCCAATCATCCGGAAACTTCAAAATTATTATTCCGACGCATAATGCTTCTCCTAATTGGTTCCATGAGTCAGCCTTGAAATGTAGTCACGCTTCCGTGTCTTGCATAAGAGATAGCGAAGTTTCCTATCCCCGGATGAAAAGCACTTCTCCCTTATATAAAGGGTATAAACGATAATGGGAAGGTCGTTCAATTTGTTGGGTGCTTCGAAACTCATTTGCTAGCGCAGTTTATTTTTTTAAGCATGAATTAATCACAAATTTAGTTACAAGATAAAATAAAATTAATTACATTACGGCAAGCCACTTATTTGTGAACATCCACGAGACATTTTTGCCAGAAAAGTAGTCGCTCCAGTACAGTAGCGATAGTGAAAACAGAATTTTTTACCAAGACGCAGCACTATAACTAACAGGAAACGATACATAATGGTATCGTGATTAAATCAACCAGTATCTCTTGGTTAAATAATTAAAAATACTATGGCCGAAGTCTCATTATGAAGAATTATTTCCGTCCCTCGTAGAAAATTAGGACGACTTCTACTTCGCTTATTTTTTATATTCTTCGTCCAGTTATGAGCTAAGTTAAGCGAGAATGCATTCATAAGGGAGAATCTCGCAATTTCATTATCCTTCCCAGACCATCCCTTTCATCACAGTTAACCCTCTCCCATTACGTTTCACTTCCCTTTCCTCTCTCATTACTCTTTCTCCCGTTATTCATCACAGCTATTTTGTCAGCTTTTCCATTTCCTCGCACGCCATTATCAAGCCACATGGAATACACTGAAGATCATACATCTGTAGGAGAAAAAGGTGATTTTATTTGCATTTCATTGGGCCTTTAATCTTTTTGCGATATTTGAGATTCGGAAACGTTTTGGAGAGGTTAATATCCATGTACTCACACTACATGGATTCAAGACTTAATTCCAAATTTACACATCTCCCAAGAGAATATATCTAACCTTGTCAGATTTTTCTTCAATACGATTTTCTTCATTTGTATTTCTTCGAATTCTATCCCCTTAGGAGCGATTTTCAGGTAAGGAATCCTCTCTCTCTCTCTCTACCGTACTGCTTTCAAGTCGTACGGAGGTGCTTCACGTTATTATGAATCTTATTCGTTGAATGTGAAATTAAACTTTTTAAACAGTTTTTATGGGGATTTTTCAAAATTCCTGGGATTGAAACATTTTCTTTGTACATCTTTGTTTCGCTTATATTTCCAAGGAATTGCCATAATTTCCGATTTCGCTGCTGTTTCTTCTAGCATCCTCATTAATTCACCGTCAACGCCACTACAGAACACTAAAACAACCCTTGAGCTCGATTTGAGATTCGTCTTGTCATTATTTCAGCATTTGGATATTGATTCTTTCCTCCCGTAAGTTTACATAACTCCTCTCAAACTTAGCTCGGAAGTTCGTTCATTCCTTATCTCAGCGGTTGATGTTAGGTCTTCATATTTTCCTTATACGGCATACACTCCACAATACTCCTGTTATAATATAAGCCAATTTTACTATTTCATACTTTCATTCTGTGTGCATGATATTTTGAATAAACGAAAATATAACGTTCACTTGGATTTCGATGTATCATTCACCAAATACTTTGAACATCCCCTTAAAGGTCCTGAATTGGTCTTCATCCACGAATAAATGCATAAGTTCATTTCCTTCAGAGTTTAATTTCTCTATTTTAATAACATGGGAATGGGTGATGCGTGTTTTTTATCAGCATTTAAGAAATACCCTCGTACAAAATCGGAACTAAAACCAAAGGAATAAATATTCATTTTCCTATTGTTTATTTTAAAATACGCGTCGAATCGACCCAAAAGTTTATTTTTATGTTTTTGAGGTGAAAAGCTTTCGCAGCCAAGGTCAACAATATTGTTACTAATTT